>JABUQX010041650.1:0-92500 GCA_015478945.1 Trachelipus rathkii
AGGCCTGATCGGGTTGTGGAAAAATTCTCTTCTCCATCACTCTCGCTTAATTTTCTTCAAGCTAGAAATCTTGCATGTTTACTCTTCGGACGAGCAAGGCTGCTTTTCATCAAAGGAAAGTGCGCTAACCTCTTGGTCTCCTACTGAAAATCTTTATCTCTAGCAACTCTTCTAAATCTGCATTCCTCCTCTTATTCGCTCGATCTGATCCTTGTGTTGCTAATTCTCCAACTGAAAAGGTTAATCTCTTCGGCCCCTTGCCCCTATAATCTCTATGTCTCAAATACTAGCACTTTCCTCCCTCAGTGTTGAACCTCTACATGTCCAAACTTATTCCAAAAAAGGAAGCCGCTTGTTCCTTCTACTCATCGCCCTGTGTACTCACTTGTATATCATCTAAGATCTGTGAAACCCTCTCAACTCACTTCTTAGACTCATCTAAAATCACGCCGATCGCCCTCTACGGCTCTCGTGCACGAAGTTTACTGGCGATATACTTTCCTATCTACCGATTTATGGTTTTCGCTCTTTAGAACTACGGGAGACTGGGTGGTTGGTGCTTTGACATAATCAAAGCAGTTGAACCGAGTGTATGCAGCGTCACTGCTCTCAAAGCTCCACCGCCTTGTGGTGCCTCCTTCTCTTTTGCTTACTATTTACTGCTTCGTTCAAATCGCTCGAATATCGGCTTTGTTGATGGGGCGACTTCTTCTTCTGTCGTCAATAGTGGTTGTCCTCAGGGTTCTATCTTATATCTCCTACTTTATGCCTACTTTTCATTAATTGATCTTTTTACCTGCACATCTAACTCTATCCCTCATATGCCGAGACTCGACCCTTCATCCTGTTAACTCATAACAATTCTACTCCCACTTTTACTTATGGAATTGCCTCTCGTTTATCTATTCGGATTTTTCTCCTGATGAGATAGAATAACTTGTGAAATTTTTCAATTTTTAAAACCCCACTTTTTACAAATCACCTTCTCCAAAATACCTTCTAAACTTTCCTGTCTTTGAAGTACTGCTCTCATATCTCGGGGGGGCTCTGTTCAACCCGGCTTTTTGACATGTATGGAGTCGACGGCAAAAAAAAGGCTTATAAAAACTGTTCAGGTACTTTCCAGTTCACTTGACCCTCTAATCTTTGCCAGGCGATGTTGTGCTTATAATCTCTATTCTATAGGTTACCGCAGCGGTCATAGGTGCATCAAGGGAACTTATCACCTCGCGTACCAGCCACCTTCGACGCTTCTTCGTGAAGCACAATAAGTTGCCTGTATCTGCGCAAAATACGAGTATTGTGTTGGATTTGGTAAACTCCATCTTCTGAATTCCTACTGAATGAATCTTTTCACTTTAAGCCCTGCTGTCTGGGTCTTTTTTTCATATGCGTAATTATAATTTGCAGCTTATGAGGGTCGAAACTTTAGATCTACACCCCCTGCCGTTATCTTGAAGTAGGGCTCGCCCAGTGAGTGGTGGGTGACAACTGAAAAAAAAATCCTTCTTGAATGGGAGAGAAAATGTGCAATATGAACTGAATACTCCGTATTCCCCCTCCAATCCAAAAACATCTATTCAGATTCTTATCCCAGAAAAATTCTTTACTCTTGCAACATTACGCCTCAGTATGGTTCATATTCGCAAATTCCACACAAATTTACCTTTCAAATTTAAATTTAACCTTTTTATCCACTTCTATTACTCACCTACACAAAATCTACCATAGCTCTCTACCACAAACTCACTCACCAGAATTGCAAATCCTTCTCTATCCCCCCTCATATCCTTTTGCAAGCAACAACGAACACATTTCACATCCACACCACTCATTTTCCACAGTACCTGTCATCTTGTTTCAGTCACAGCGAGCAAATCAAATTTTGCTCTTTCTAAATGCATCCATTCAACCTCTCTCCTCTCTCACTCACATTATTCCTCTGACATTTCATATACCATGATGCGATTCATACATTTTCGCCGAAGAATAGAAGGCTTTATCCGACAGATCACGACCTTCTCCGAGGCATGCATTAGAATTCCTGGCAAAAGATAAGTGCAGTAAAAGGCAAAGTTCCAACCTAACTTACCACTGTCCCTTAGGTCGCCTCTACACACGCAGACATACGATGTGGGCAAATTTTTTTTTCCCTACACTCTATGGATTAAAGGGAAGGGGATGTCGTAATTATGTTGTCTTAGAAAGGGGATTTGGATATAATGTGTATGTGATATATGAATGTTGTCTGGGAGGAATGAGTTGGAATGAACGCCATTAACAGAAGGCGAAACCATTAGGCACGGGAAATGTCATTACATACCATAAGCAAAAATGGTTAATTATTATATAAATTATAATACATAGTGTACGCAAATAAATTATATAATAAATGGAAAATTAGCAAAAAAAAAAAAAAATAATATAAAAAAAAAAAAAAAAAATAAATAAAAAAAAAAAAAAAAGAATAAAAAAAAAAAAAAAAAATAAAAATAAATATAAAAAAATAAAATAAAAAAAATCAAATAAAAAAAAATAATAAAAAATAAAACATATCAATAAAATTCTAAAATAACAATCAAAATAATATAATAAAATTAAAAATAAATAATAATAACAATAAAAAAACCATTTAAAATAAGATTTAGTATATATTAAAGTATATATTAAATATAATTGTATATTATACTCTGTAATTTGTGTATATAAAAAGACAAAATTTCAACATTTTACTCTATCTTTTCGATAAATATATATCTTTTTTTATATCTTTCTTTTTGCCCCAAGACTGGGGTAAGGTGCTTGATGATATGCATCAGAAAAGAAAAGCAGTAGAAGAATATTGCAAAAGTCAGAAAGAAAGCCCAGCCTTACGCACCCTCATTTACCATTAATAGTAGAGAACTCGTCACAATACAGAAAAATTCCAACCCTAGACTTCAATGGGACCGCGACGGACCCTGGAAAAAAAAGGTTATATATGTTTCGTGAATACCTATGCGTAAAATCTGAGTTGGTGATAAATGGTAAATTATCTCACAAATAATTTTATAAAGGACTCCTAAATGTTAATAATCTTAGTATGATTGAGTTCACAAGACTCTCGTAGAGACATCTCACTCTCCTCCATATTAAACTAAACGCCTATACTCTTACTTTCATCTATCATGACCACTTGTTTTGCTTTTTTTTTTATATACTCTATCGCATTACCTCCAACGATAATATCCGCACCTGAATAGTTCAGGTTCTCGTTCAGATTCAGAGAGTCTCTCTGCGCCTTCCGCTGAACTACGGTTTCAGTCGAGACTTAATATCTCCCCACTCTCTCTCGGGTCGAGTTCTCCGCGAACAGCGCTCTTGTACTCTCTCGGCTCGTTCTCCGCCCCCCAACACAACTCTCCACTATACATCCGCTTTAACCCCACGCACTATCATTCATTCCTTCCCACATCGACCAAACACCCTCTTCGACATACTTTCATGAGTGATTCTCTCATTTTACCCCTTTCTTTCACACCACAAACTCCTATTACGTTCATTCCTAATTTTTTATCAAATCTTTTACACCTAGCATTGCCATGCTGGTCCATCTGAACACATGAACTTTAGATCTTACTTCTTATTCCAGACCATTTAGTCTCACTACCATACAATACACAGAACAACACAACAATACCCTTCATGTAAGACTCCTAGGCGCACTCCAAGGACTTAGTCCCTTTACATTCACCAACGATTTTAATTGCACACCAGCAACCTTCTGCCATTCACAACTTTTCCTACTACACTCTGCATCATCCTTTCCTTTCTCATCCAACACAATACCCTAAATATTTTTTAAACTCAGACACCTTTGCTTCCAGTGCTGCTCATCATGTCTAACATAATTAACTTCGACATGGAGACGTTGTTCCTCACTCACAACCATAACCTTACTCTTATCTACGTTTACTTTCAAACCCCTATGTTTATACACCCTGCTGCCAAATCTACCAATCTCTACCAATCCTCTCAAACTCTCTTCAGATTCGCACACAAAACCAAATCATATATATATTTTAATAGGTAGGGCACCCTCCACTCTCTCCCATTCTCCTCATCATTAGCTCAACACCTTTCCTGCCAATCCCCCACTCGAATTCTTTCCTAACCCCATCCATATACAAATTGATAACCAAGGAACATAAACACAACCCTGTCTCCATCCGCGACCCTATTTTGTTTATATCCTTATCGCGCTTCAGCTCCCCTATAAATTTGCCGTGTAATACATTTTAAATATAAATAAATATATAATATAATTACTATGTCATACCCAGCACCCTCGCTACATAAGAAATAATAGCCATTTTTATGTTTAATTTTTTATTTTTTTATTTATTTTTTTTTTACTATTTTCCGTAACCAAAATGTTTACAAGATCCAAATAAGATTTATCATTGTTTCACTATAGTCATTTAGTTTTCGAATACTATATAATAGGATATTTATATATGATTATATTTTTTTTTTTTTTTTTTTTTTTATTTTTTTTTTTTTTTTTTTTTTTTTTTTTTTTTATACCTATTTCCTTCGTAAAATTTATGCCTAGGATTCCAGCAATGATATCCTTATATCTCACCATAGGTGCTGATTGTAGTTATAATTTGAGATATGGATGGTGGATCTTCTTTATAGTAGTATGAAATAATTATCTGATGATTCCTATTAATTATATTATTATATATATATTATTTAATGATTTATTATTTTATTTATATTATTATTATATTTATATATTAATTATTATTTATTATTATTGATTTATTTATATTATTTCTAATTATATTGAGTTTTATATATAAATTAATATATCAATATATAAATATACTATATAGATATATATTATATTATAGTTCAATTAATATCGGTCAATAATCGGCGAAATATTTGCTACCGTATTGTAACGATGCCGTATAGTACGTATTTTTAAAAATATATATGAACCAGTAATATTTTATTGCCTTATATCTAATACGAGTAGATCTAATGTACTGATTAACTAATATTAATCGCCCATCACTGATAGTCTTATACCCTATAACTCCTATTATATAATTGATTATACATGTAAACCACCACCCTCCATAATATATTAGTATTTTATTATTATATACCCTAAGCTCCGGTCTGTTATTATAGTTATATACGTATTTTGACTACTCTTTATCCTAAATACTCTCATAACCATTATTAATTAATCAAGCTTTTTAATAATAGTTATAGAATGACGACTATTAGTACTTATCTTATCACTTTATATATATTAGTAGTGTCTACGATCATCTTTTAGAACAGCCACTATTGACTCGTCGTGTGTCAGAGCTGGCCAAGTTTCCTGACCTCCTTCCTCATGGCCACCCACCGATCCTTCACTACCGAGCTGGTGGCGTACGTAAGGCTCGTAGTGTTTCTCGCCAAAACGCCAATGGTTTTAATTGTGTTTCGTGTGACTCGACGCAGTGTGCTAAGCCATAGTCTCTCGCCCTTTGAGAGGAATACCCTATCTTATAGTGTTGCTTAATAGATACTTACAGTCCGGTTATTTCACACTAGACTTACTGTGCACCATATAATAGTAGAGATTTAATACTCCGCTATTGAAATACTCATGTACACTATTTGTGTATCGTAGGTTTTATATCCTGATAGTATGTAATAGGCGATAGTAGTATTTATTATATTTGTCATCATATATATTATATGTATATATATTTATTTATATATATTTATAATAATTTATTTATATAGCAGTATAAGTATATATTTATATATATATTACTAAGTATATATATTATAGATCCAATACAGTCAATAATTAAATAAAATAGAATAGTAATTTATCATAATATGATTAATACTATAAGATTACATATATAGGTTGTCCATTTCTAATTGACTATATCTACGTAAATGATTTTTTATCTCAGTGATTTTGTGATTGCCATAGAGAAAGAATATAACTAATTCGTAAATATTACCTAATAATTAACATACTATATACCTTTCTATGTATCTTATATAATCTAAAATATATGAAATTAATAAAAGTATATAATGAAGATATATTCTTTAAAATAAGTACAGATATATAAACTTAGATATATTCTCTTTTGTGCTAGTGTTTACTATTTACTTACGATATTCATAATTTATTAAAAAATAAAATACTTTAACTGTATAAAAATTAAAGTTCTATTGCTTAACTTTTTCATACTTTGCATATTCAGCCTCAGTATGTTTCTAGTAAATATTATTACTAATGTTGGAGTTCGATTATACGTGAGAGGTATCTAGGTGTAATATTGTGTTTAGACTTTGGTATTGACACACCAGGAAAAAGTATTTGATTCTATCTTGTATTGTTTTTCATGAAAAGTATTAGAATAACTAAATGATGAATACTATCTGTTTGATTCAAATTCTTCACTATGCCTGGATTTTTGGTATAATTATGCTAGTAATTATAGAGTATGCAAGAAATCGTTCCTGCAGGCAGAAAAAAAAAGGTCTTTTTTAGGCTGGAAAGAAAACATTTTTATATATACTATTATATATAGTAACACTTTATTGGAATTAGGAACTGGCAAGTAGTAAAATAAAATGTTGTCGAACTCTTATTTCAATTTGCTTTCTATCCAACACTTAAGAGAGAATAGTGAAAAAATGTCTCATTTCCGAGATTCTCTCTCAAAAATCCACTAACTCAAAAATATTCTCTGAAAGGAACGCAATCACATCTATTACACATCTAAGTTACCCTCTCACCTTGACCTTAGCTTGTATTTACAATTACTGTATAGAGACATTTTCTTGATTGTCAGATACTCTATTCCTATTTCTCGCTTGCATTTTGATATTAAAAACTAATCAAATCTTTCTCATTGAACATCAAGATCTTCCAATATACTATGGCCCCGGGAGACACAATCTACTGCTATCCTTAGATCTTGAACATGAAGGACAAACAAACGAAGGTACAACCATATATTTCAGTTCGGAAACCCATTGTTTTTGAAAAATTCAGTAAATCCTTTTAGAATTTTATTCTTTTTGGTAAGTCTTATTAGACCCGTTTACGAAGCTTCGGGAGGAAAGGCATATTTAGGTCCTTCTTTAAATTGAATAGTAATCAGCGTCTAATGTATTTTTCTATGAATAATTTTAAGATAAATTATAGATAATTCTATATTTCAATATTAATTATATATATACTAATCAATTAATTATTCAGTTTCTTATAAATTTTTTCGCCTCGACCATTATTCCAGTTTCTCACTTACACACGTAATATAATTCGATCCGACTCCGACTTGACTTAATAACTTTACACATTGATATTTTTACCCGTGACTCTCATATATTTTACAGTTGCAGCGTTATGTTCTCGATGCAGATCTCTGACAAGCTAACTTCTATCTTTATTGAGTTTAAGGCGTCGGATAAATGCTTTTTTTTTTACTTTTTATATGGGGAGCTTGATTTAGTTCCTATATGCCAGTATAAGCAATTTCTCAGGATGCTGATGAGAACTTTACTAATATTTTATGTGAAAGTATTAAAAGAGATAAAATTCAATTAATTACATAAAATTAGGTTTAGGTATTACAAATATTGTGTAAGATTTAATGTGGGTAAGTGTCATGAATATCAAAAAAAAGATAGGATCAAATAATTCATTATTATTTACATTTTGTTACGTATTTTACATGTAATTTCCGACAATTTCTAATAAAAAGAATTAGTCTGTTTTTTGAAGGAAGCTTGTCCTTGTGATGTCTTCGTGATGAGTAATATATAATGGGGATAATCGTTATATATACTGATATAATACCTTTTGAGTATAATATATATATGATAGGTTTGAGATTAAAGATGAAAATAATTATTCTTCTTCTAACACAGGTAACAACATACTATCATATATATATAATAATATTGATTATATGTGTATATAGATCAATAATTAAATATTTCTATATATAGATAGGTCTGAAATTATAATAATTTTCAATTAAAAATAGTTTGCATCTTACTGGAAATATCATATAATATGCGTTCAAAACGCGTATTATACTATCTATATAATACTCTCTCATATATCTTTATTAGTGCAGTAATAATAAAATCTAAGATCTCTCAAAATCCATATAAAAATAGAATCGACATGCAAAGTAAACATTCCAAAACTAACCTATAATAATCAGCAACCCTTCCATATCTACATCAATTCAATAAAGAGAAACATGAACAAATTCTAACTATAGCCCGCTAGATCACGACGCTTGTTTCTCTGTTTATTCGTGTGTCTCTCAATGAATTTTGCACTACACAATTTTTGTCCGCGACTCTCTGCTCTATGTTTTCTGGGTGCGCCGAAATACGTCATGATGTTAACTATACAAGTACATTTATTATATCTATCTCAAGTGTATTTATACTTTTTTTTCTTTTAAGTTTTAGTTGCGTATCTGTATCTTAGATACAATCTAGCATCTCATCCATGTGTGATTGTTGATGAAAGTTAGTCTACACTTTGTGTGAAATATAGAGATATAAATATTCACAGGACTATGGTTATACAAAAATACAAAAATATGTTTGGGAAATTTTGTTTTAATTGTTGGAATAAAAGGTAAAACTGTGGATCCTTCAGCAACTTCCTTCTCAGCTCTGCCCCAATGAGAATTTATGCAATGCTTTTGAACCAAGTCTATGGCATCCTTGTAATAGAAAACCCAGTATAGCCTGAATCGTGTAAATTTTGTGGATCTTAATAGGATTTACTAGTCCCATGTCATAAGTAGTGGGAATCGGAACCGGATTGGGTTTTCTTCTATCAAATTCCACAGCCCTGTTTTTTTTCTAAAAATCAAAGACAAAATCTTTTAAGGTTTATCGGAAAATCAAATTATATTGTGGTATTTCTATATAGTACTATAAATATACCTATTGTTATATATATTATATATATATATATATATATATATATATATATATGATATATAATTTATATATATGTATATAATATATATATAATAAATATATATATATTATATATTATTATATATATTATAATATAATATACTACTATTTATCGACTATGAAACTCATTATATATATTATATTTAATATTATATATATTTAATATATTTGTATATTTTGGTGGAAAAAATACAGATATTATATCCTCTATCAACTCGCCTCTTTACAGTACCTGTAATTAGAGAGAGTATTCAGTTTAATAATAGTATATATTATTATTTATATAATTTTGACACTTAATCTACTTAATTCGAGTATAAGGTAAAAGTTATTTTTCGTATTAATATTAATCGTAAAGTTTTAATATACAACTTACCGTTTGTGTATAGTAGTGATTCTTATAGCTCTTATATTGAAATATATAATTTTTTTTATTATAAATTATATAAGTAATATTATATTCGTAAGGATCCAGTAGTATAAATATATTAAGTTTTATACATAGGTAAACTAAAGTTCAGAATATCTTGGCCTTCTTCTTCCAATAATCCTAGCGAGAAATGGAGATTTTAATTTGTGCTTTCTCATAATGTGTTCCACATATTTACTACAATGAAGGTCATACTGCATACTTAGTGTCGCGTCTCTTGCCTTGTGTGGATTGGATTGCGAAAGAAACGAAATAGACATTACTATAAAAACCCCAGACTAATCGAGAGCAGCATTTCTGAGCACACGTAAACTTACTGTCGGTGCGTGACTTCAGCCTTTCAAATATGTACTCTACCACTTTTCAGATTTACAAATGAAATTGCCAAGATCATTATTACTTGCCCATTTTGCCTTCTCAATGTCTCGTATTAATTATATCTCCTATAAGTAGAGATGAACCAGATATGATTTAAAATAAATTTTCAACAAGTTAAGAAAACACTTTTTTTCTTATTCTAAATATTAATATATATAAAAATATAATAAATTTTTATATAATTCTCTAGAAAGTAATACTAAATATACTATAATCTATATAATAACCAAGGCAGTTTAATTATTAAAACTCGTTAATTAATCTATAAATAAATATTATAAATACTCTACGATATAATTTAAGATAGTGTCATTAATTCTATAAATATATAATAATCTTTTTTTACTTAATACTCTCTATATTCATAGGTAACTTAAGATGAGCTCTGTAATGAGATAATAAGCATTCTTTTTTTTTCCTATTAAAAAGATAATTACAATAATATAATACAGATATCGTAAAATATTCGTATACTTAAAACTAAATCTTCTAACATGCAACTGTACGTAGTAATATATGTTAACTTAATATCAAATTGTAAATGAGAAAAGTTGCCAAGTCCCGTCGATCCCATGTAAGCTTTATATGTTAATTTTGTTTAAATTATTTTTTTTTTGTTTTTTAAGGATCACGACGGTGGAACAGAGGTGGACTGAAATCCTAACCCCGTTAGACTAATTCCCCCGCTTTAAGTAGGATTACTTATATATACCTAGTAATAAATATATAGTAAATAATATATATTATATATATATATATATTATTATATTTATTATAAGTATATATTACTATAATACTTTATACTTGTGAACTATACTTAATTATATATATCCATCTTGGCTAAATATTATAATCATTGGTTGAGTCCTTTTAGTTTATATAAATAAAAACAAAACTTTTTTGTTCAAATTTCTCAACGCTCTATGTGACACCTTATGAAATAAATCGAGAGAGAAAAATAATTATTCGTTTGATTTACATCGGCTCGATTCTTTTAGATAATAATATCAGATTAAACATACTTTTTGACAGGTGGGAAAATGTTTCCCATAAGAAGTAAAATAACGCCAATCGTATTCCGTTTGATCCCACTACTAAATTATAGCATGAGTTGAAGACTTTGTAATAATCTGAATTAAGATCTGCACAACAAATGAGATTACGATTCAGCTGTATCTGATTATTGTCTATTCAATGCACTATTAGACTTGGTGTGGCATCAAAAGTCTATTGCATAATTCTCAGTATGGGGAGAGGAACTGAGAAGGAAGTTGCATGACGTCCACAGTTTTACCTTTTATTCCAACAATCTAAAACAAAATTTCCCAAATATTTTTGTGAACCAAGCCTTGTATTTCCTTCACCAAAGTGTAACTACTCCATGAGTATTAGGTGTTTATAGAAGAAAATCTTAGAATCAACAGAAGAGAACTGGATTAAAAATGAAGTTAAAATGATCTTCAAGACCAAGAGGTTGGAAAAAGTTATTAAAAAAAAACAAGCGCGTTTATTTGGTTTTTATTTGTTTTAGTTTTTGGGGGGGTAGGGGAGGGTTTAGCAGGTTTTTAATTGTGTAGTTTTTCTGCTTTTTTTTTAGATATCTTTGAGAACATCAACGCTGGAGAGAAACTTCATTAAAAAAACACCCACGATCGTTATTCTAACCACTTCTTTTCAGTACAGCATTTTCTGACTTTCCAGACACCTAATATAAATTAGAATTATATTTCAGAACTACTGAAATTTAGTGATCTAAGCATATCAATTAGGTATGGTGTTAAGCAGCGATCGGAGAAGTTAATTCATTCACCTTGCATCTCATTAAGTGTATCAGCACTTCTCCTCTCAAGGAATGGTCATTTATACGCTTAGATCCTGACTTACGTACCAGATACCCAAATCTGAAACTCCTCAACTCTGGAAAAATAGTCCCAAGAGAAGAAGATAATTTTCAAGCATAGTAGAGTTTATAATTCTGAATTATTTCTCAAAATTTTATATCGTGCACTTAATAGCGCTCCTCAGAATAATATTTGTTGTGTCTTGTTCAAACTTCATCACTTCAAATTCACGCGTAATATACGTCAATAATGACAAACATCCGATATTTTCCAAACTACAAAGTTGATGCAAATTGATTAAACTATGCTAATTCATGAGGTCTTACCTCAACTGCCATTTACAAGCTAATAATAAGATGACCTCTCTTGCATGTTACTATATCTCTCGATAAAACTATACTTTTAACATATAATATATATATTTGTGCGATTTTTACACCATATATATACTATTTATGATTAAGGATTAAACTTGTGGGATATTATGATAAGCGAGATTAATATAAATAAGAATTGTTGATGATATCGTAATCCTTTTATTGTGATATACAATAACGATATATTTGAAGTGTTTCTATAAAAATTCTCTCACTTAAAGGTCTCTATAGAGCACCTAAAACTTTATCTTCCACTCGTCTTCACTCTCTCCCGCAATTTTTCTCTCCTCAAACACACTTATAGATATCATAATTTTTAGTCTATGATCCAAAACCATATTCTCGACCAAGCTCGATCGTGAGCGTTTCAACATCAATAATTTCTCTTATTTATATGTTCTAAAGCTTTAGGCAGACATTGAAATTATATCCCTTGTTCCCTAGTCCTCTCTCTAGTTAGCCCAACTGAGCGAAGCTGCACACTATTCTTTATTTGATGATCTTTCCTCTACTTGTCAAATTTAGAAATGAGAACTCATAGGCATAACCCATTTACAACTACTCGAATAATAAATTATAAACCAATTCTCCAGCTCACTAATTACCAAACTTCTCCAATGTTCTTTCAGAATAGAAGCTCCCCGAAATAACCTCTCTAGCTCGCAACAGTAATAAAGTCTCACGGGCATCTCTTACTGGGTCACAATCCAGCATATTATTTACAGTATCTTGCAATCAGTAGCAATTATAACCCAAAACACCTTCACAATATAGAATTTAGCGTAAAGAATCTACTCATCTTTCTCAAGTGAACAAATTACTCACAAAGCCCTGAATAACAGCGATTGTCTGCCATCGATACCTGCTCCCAAAACGCTAATACATAATAACACTATTGTTATGTATCACTAGATCCACACATGTTTCAACTCGTAAAACTTAGAACAGATATGCACATCACTTATATATTTTCGAATCTATTTGAAAATCTACGTCTTCTAGTTTCACTAAGATAATCCATCAACTACATAGCTTAATGCCCCTAATCCATTAACATCAGTCCGTATACTAAATCATCCATCTCTATAATTCTACCTCTCAAAACCATTAACGATACAAGCATCAGTCTGTGCCAACTGCCAAACAAATTACAAACAATACATATAAACCTCTATAAAGCTAATAATACTATGTAATTAAGTCTCTGTAACTTCAAGTACCCGCCACAACTCAGTCTGTACTCCCTTATAGAATTATCCATTATAGTTCTGACATAATCGAGGACAATTGACAATATCTGATATCGGTATCGTTTTATTCATTAATACACTTTATAATAAAACTGTACAATCTTCTCACGTCAACATAATAATCAGAAAATAACCTCTCTAAAGATACCAAATATAAATAGCAATCCACCTAATCCTCTTCTATCTTCTATTACTCAATACTCATTTACTGTGATCATATGTTAAGATGAAATGATCATATTTCATGGTATGTATTTGTTCGATTCGCGCTCTAGTAGGATATTTTTGGGTAGTAGATTCCAAGTAGATATGAGTTGTCTGTAGATATAATTATTGCGCTTTGACATGAATCTAACGTCCTCGTCTTTCGGAGGATAGTATGACTATCCACATCGTGGGCTAGTCAAGTTCAATAAGACGTGAATCTCATACTCTTGTTATCCAGCGCCATCAGAGTACGTGTGAAAACTGACTGCAGTAGCAACACTAGTGAGGTTCTTATATCTCGCCACTTTACATAACGTATGGGCCTTTT
The DNA here is from genome assembly GCA_015478945.1 of Trachelipus rathkii. Taxonomy (NCBI): domain Eukaryota; kingdom Metazoa; phylum Arthropoda; class Malacostraca; order Isopoda; family Trachelipodidae; genus Trachelipus; species Trachelipus rathkii. The sequence continues at coordinate 13,839 of JABUQX010041650.1, forward strand.
AATGTATAAAACTGTATGAGTGAGAGTAATTCAATGTTAATGAGTCTCATTGCGTTTTTGAGCGATTGGGAATAATGCTCGCGGGATAGTAGATTTCTACTCATTCTTGTTGATATGATATGATTAGATGTGTGTGTGAATGCTGTTAAGTTAAGGATGTCCATATGATATATTTTGAGTTTCTCGTTAAGCGTCCTGACACCATCTTCCGAGTTATGCTTCGTAAAGATCGACGTCAGCCACCTATATTTTTAGATTGTCTTAATGAGGCAAGTCTCATATTTGAGCTGGAATGATGATAATCTGTTTTGTTTGGTATTTGAGTAAGAGGTTAAGTTCAGATGTCGTAAAACATTAAAACAGAGCTGTTTTGCTGGTGTGTTTGTTATAGTACGATGTTCCTGAGGTATGCTCGGTCTATGTCTCCAATGGCATTGCGTTGAAGATAAATGGCTGGATTCGGATGTGATTTATTAGTTATAGATGTTTAACTGTAATATCATCGTCATTCGTCATCGCAAAGAATCTGGCTATATTTATTTAAAATCGTACATCGGCTCGGTGATCGGACAAATTTCGCAGATTATTTGAGCGATTATTACAAATATTAAGAATTATTGAATTAATTATATTAAAAACGCAATAATAATAATAAAATAATAATTAATAATATTAATAATATATAATATAATAATAATAATAATAATAATAATAATAATTAATATATAATAATAATTATTTATAGTATACATATTATACTTTATATCTATATATAATAATTTTTGTAGGATAGGATATATATATATAATTAATATATATATGGTGTTGGAGGGATACTGCTAGAAGCAGTAACCATGAAGAGTGTTATTGTACTTAATGGTAATAAATACATTAATGAAGAGTATAAATGGTTTTGTGATCCATTTTTTCAGTTATAGATATCATTTATTAGATGTTGGTTTCTTGAGTATTATTGCTCATGATGGTACAATAAAATAATTATTGCCAGTTTGTATAAATTACTGGATGAGTTTGCTTAGTGGTGTTATGTTATTAAAGTTTAGTTTGTACTAGTATGATAGCGGAGTGAAAGATCAGGATGTTGTGTTGTGAGATTTCTTCTACTTGTTTGTTATCGATACTTGTGCGTAGTATTGGATTGTGGTATGTTGATAGAGTTCGAGGGTGGGATGCAGTTGGAGAATAAGTGATGATTAGAATATGGAGAATGAAATGGCAAGTGTTAGAAGTGGTCACCTAATATAGCTGAAAATATTATATGAGAAAATGAGTATCGTTCTAGTGTGATGGCAGAATTCTGAAGAGAGTTATTGATATTAATATAAGGTAGGTAGTAGATATGCTTGGGTATGTAATATAAGAACGGGTGGCCATCTAATTATGTACAAGTTGAAGCCCATGAGTAGTATTACATTGCTACATGCAGTTTAGCCAATATACAGATGTTTATTAGTTATAATTGTTGAGTTAGAAGATTACATCAGCATAAAGGAAAGATTCTTGCTATAAGTGTTACGAGATTTGTCTGTTGATAGGTGTATTCGATTGTAAATCATTGGCTTCTCTTTAATTAATTTCCGGTTGAGGGATATGTTCCCTTTAGTCTGTGCGAGAGACCACGTTTCACCCCGAGGATGCAAGGCGCTGTTCTCCTGATCCAAGTGTTCACTGTATAGTGTAGGATTTCATTCTTTGGAGTTGCCCGGCATCTTTTCTTCCGCGTCCTGCTGCTCGCACCACACGCGAGCGAAGATTGTTTTTATTATATAATATTTATTTTATTATATAGATTTAATTATATAATTATATATATTTATTATTTAAATATAATATATATATCTATATGAACTTTTCCTTTAAAATGATGTTAACATATATATCGAACGAGCGATGTAATCATTTTTGTTTCTATTTTTCATTCTATCTTCCTAGTTACAAGTTTTTTTTTTTTTATAATAAGGAAACCATCATTAAATCGCCAAGTAAGATCAGGTATTCGGCATCAGCGGACGCGGGGGGACTTTTCGTTCTTCCCCCTCTGTCACCGTCGGCTCGATTCTCTCTAAAAAAAAAAAAAAAATAAAACAAATTAACATATAAATTAACATGATAAAAAAAATGTCCAACTCTCTTTCTTCTATGGATTAATTAACACGTCACAGTACATGGTTAGTACATTAGTGTTCACGATATTCTATACTGTATTTTTATTAATTCCTTAAAGGGAAGTCCGTATTATATAATAATATATATTAATTATATATAAGTATATATATATATGATATATATATATATATTATATAGCTGAAAAACTGATTCACCTTCACTTTCTTCTTCCATATCACCCTATGAAAAAAATAAAGTCTTTATAATTTTGGAAATTATCATGTCGGTCAACTCTTTTGTGAGAACTTAAATTCACAATTGAGAAGAACAGAAATGGAACTTTTCTTGCATTTTTGAAATTTCCTGAAAAGGGTATATTAAGGTTAATTGAAAGCCTTTGAAAGTTCCCCCAGAGTTTACGGCTCTGGGGTCTCGTGGGCTGGGTTTTCTCTCCGTTCTTCAACCCCTCTTTCCTTTAGGTTCATAATAATATTTATATTATATTATATATATATTTATTATATATATTATAATATTGAAATAGTTAGTTTAATATATATATTAAAATATCAGTATAATGTATAGCCTTAATATTTGATTTTTTTATATTCATTATTGTGATATTTTTATGAAGCAGCCTCCTGAATAACCTCTCAATATGCACTTGCCTCATTCTTTTCATTCAGCGTCTTATGAACATGCGTTTTCTGTCATGTTTTAAATAATTTTATGGATCTAAGCAATTAAGTGTGTCTGATGAGAGATCAAATTAATTTAAAAAAAAAAAAAAAAAATTTAGAATCTTTAAAGTAGATATGTTACTAGTTGTTTGTAACTATGATGTGCAAGGATTGGCATGCTAAGAGATAAGGAGCTAACGAGTACACTCTGGAATAATGTGTCTCGGTGTAAGCTTCTCAAGAATCTCGTCATTCAATTCGCCTGAAATTAAAGATAAACCATTTGCTACGGCAAGTAATATGGGCGTTAGTCGAAATTTATTACTCTCGATCGATATTTAGTTGGAGTTCTGCAGCGTCGATCCATAAGTTAGGTTGTCGTTTTACTGATTAGTTTAGGTTATATATGTTTGTTATTATATTATATAAAGTATTTTTATATATTATTAATATATATATATTATATATTATATATTAATATATTATATTATATACTTTATAGATATATATATATTTATATTAAAAAACAACGGACATTTACACGTAAAAATTATTTACCCTACTTGATTCTTTCACGCATTAGCAACTAAAATTCCCATTTTTTATGCAAAAGTGAGCGTTTTTGCTTACTTTATTTTTTTTAATACTTTCACATTTGTACTTTCTCATCGGCATTAGCTATCACAAACACGATTACTAAAATATTTGAAAAAAGTAAAAAAAAAAAAAGATTTATCGAACATTAAATATAAGTAGGCTGCGGATGAGAGTCGAAAATCTGTGCAAGTGAAGTCGGGTCGGTCGATCCTGAAGTTTATTCGTATCGATCGGAGTCGAATTTCTAGGGAACGGGTTGGGGGTAGTCGGAAAATTTGTTATAGAACTATTATTATTATTATATTATGAATTATTATTATTATTTATTTATTATTATTTATATATTATAGATGATTTCACTATTCGCTTTAACATTGGTTAAAAAAAAAATGTCACACGGGCTGTTTAAGTATAAAAAATAATTGCTTTATAAATTCGTTATAATTGTTCCGACTGAAATAATGTTTTCATGTTTGTGCTGCATCTTTAACTATTTACGACTTTAACCGTTCTTTAGATTAGATTCATTGAAAGGGTATATGTTTATCTTCAAACAAGCAAAAAATTAGTGAACAAAAATTTTTACTGTAACTGTAAACACAAGCTGAGTCGAGTTAAATTTGATTGATCTGGATCGGACGGAGTCAAATTTTTTTTTAATGAGTCGAGTTGATTTCAAAAAATTTTCTTAAGTGGACGGAGTTGAAGTCGTTCGAAAATTTTATTTTACGTCTCCGCAGCCCTGATATAAGTCATTATATATAATCATATATTATATATATATATATATTAATATATATATATATATTTATTTATAATATATATATATTATAATATATAAAATATATATAATATATTTATATTTATTATTATATATTATATATATTATATATATATATATATATTAAAATATAATATATATTATAATATATAGTAATTTATATATATATATATATATATATTGATATTATTTTATATTAATATTATTATATATTTATTATATTATATTATATTAATTTATATATTATATTATATATATTTATTATATATTATATATATATTATATATTTATAATATAATAATATATATTATTATTATATATTTTATATATATATATTTTATATTAAATTAATATATATATTAAATATATAATTTATATATTATAATATTAATTATATATTATATATATATATATTATATATATATAATATATATATTATATTATATAAGTATATATATTATATAATTATTATATAATTATATATAATATTATATTTTAATTTATTATATATATATATATATATATATTATATATATATATTTATTATTATATATTAGATATATATAATATAATATATTTATTATATATATATTATATTTATTAGCCAAATATAGAAGAGCCACAATCATATCTCAAAAACTACAAACGCTACCGGGAAAAGGAATACATGGCTAATCCTGCCAAAATTGTCCAGGAACTGTGAAAAAAAAAAAAAAAAAAAAAAAAAAAAAAAAAAAAAAAAAAAAATATATCTTCGAACTACACGTCGTGAATGAAATACATTTTTGAATCCTTGTAAATTTGGATTCGAAATGTAAAAAAAAAAATAAAAAAAATTAAAATAAAATGGAAAATTTTTGGTGCTGGACATATATATATATATATTTGTAAGTATACACGCATTTAGGGCTCGAGCGAGGGAACACAGGGGGACGTTCAATACCCGTAGGAGGGGCGGAGACCCCCGCGACACCCAAATACAAAGAGCGTTCCGAGACTCCGAGTTGAATTCACCCCGGAGTTCCGGAACCGGAGACCACTCCTCATCAGTCGTTACCTTGGTTTCTTTAGTTAAAAAAAAGAAAAATATAAAATTCATTATTTTACGAGTTAACAATAAAAGGTCTCTAAATTGGCCTTCTAATCATATTACTATAATTATTACAATAATTTTTTATTTTAATTTTTTTCATTTTTCTATCAAAATTAGAATTCCAAAATATTCCATTTTTGCTTGCTATTGTAGTTTTGAGATATAATTTTTTTTTTTTTTTTTTTTTTTTTTTTTTTTTTTGCATTTCCACTAAAATGACCAGCTTCAGCAAGTTTTCCTTTTCCTGGTACTGCTTAGTTTTTGAGATATGGATTGCGGCTTCTATAGTGACCATATATATATATTTATATATATATTATATTATATATATTATTAAAATTAGATAATATTATATTATATATTAATATAATATAATATAAATATATATATATATTATTATATATATATTATATATTATTATATATATAATTATTAAATATATATATATTCATATATATTTAATTATAATATTATATATATATAATTTATATATATATATTTTATTTTAATATATAATATATTATATATATATATTATATATTATATATATATTATAGATTATATATTATATATATTATTATTATAAATATATATATTATAATATAATATACATTATAATATATATATTATATATTAATAATATATATATATATTATATATATAACTCTAATCTCTAACAACTCCCATGCACTACATATTCAAAGTATCATAAGTACATCAAGGAAAAAATTAAATATCTTTTAACATCAAATAGTCATCAATATTTGCAACAGATCCTATTTTTCTTGAGAAAGTCCACCCAGTTCCATGTTTGACTTTGAAATCTATTATAAAACATTAACCTTCCAAAAGAGCTTATTATTATTCTTACATATCTTATAACTAAATAGTTTTTAAGAACCCGAAAAAATAGGCTAGGAATGTAGCTAGACGAGACCATAGCACCATATTTGCGTGAATGAGTAGGCAAGAACTCGAAGCATGAAACCGTATTTGTGCTCAACGAGTGTAGTGAGAAAAATAATTGATGAGCACACTAAAAAACTCAATTAATGATAATAAGAAAATAAATTAATAAGTTTTCTTCTCATTCATCATTAATCCTGCTTCGCTCAATTATTATTTGATATTTGAGCTATTATAGTCGGATGTTTTTGTCAACTTACACACACACACTACACCACCATTAATATATATATATAGTTATTAATATATATATAATATGTATGTGTTATTATTACAAATGTTCTAAATAAACAAACTTTATTAAATATATATATATATATAATATATATATATTATATATAGGTGTATTTAACCCTTGGCGTAATAAAATAACAAATGCAGCAGAGTTGATAGTAAACTTAAAGTTTAAAAACGGATTTTATTTCCTTTCAAAATATTAATTGAGAAGTAGAATAAATAAATATTCGATTATAGACTACATTAATGCAATTGCTCAGTTCAAAAAAAATATATGTAGTTGATATATATAGGGCTTCTAATTGTTTTTTTTTCTTTTTGTTATTTTAATAAGTTTCGAAAAATAAAATCATTTTTAATTTAAGTTTTTCAACTCACTTTCCAATAAAAAGGGTGGGTAAACACCCGGCCTACGATTTTTAACCGTACACCTATGATAATACTTGCCATGAAGTTAATGTTATTTATATACATTGCAATATATTTAATATTATTATATATATATATATAAAATAATATATATATAATTATTATTATTATTATATATATATTTATATAATAATATATATATATATATATATATATATTATAAATATTATATATATATACGTATATATATATATTACTTATGTGTGGGACCTTTCTGTTTGCTTTCGTTTTGAATTTTTTTTGTTTTTAATATATTTCTAGTATTTGATCCTACAATGAATTTTCAGTGGTAACGGACATGATTCAAAATATTTAGAACTTTTGAATTACGACATCGTCATTTTAATTTTCTTTTTTTTTTTCAACTGTTACTATTTACTGATACTAACAAATGATTTAATGCATAACGGACATGTTTTAAAAAAGTTGGAATATGTTGTTAATAATTTTAAAAAGAAAGTTTGTTAGTAATATTTTGTTTATTTTTTGTGTGTTTTTAACTAAAGTATAACACAAGGGTTTAACCGCAAAGGCATGGCGGTCTCTCGCCTTCGGGAACGACGTAGGACTATTCCCCCCCCCCTCCGGGGAGGGAGTCTCCGAACCCGCTCTTGGATTTGGGTTCGCGGGTTCCTCCCCCTTCCTACGGGTATGGAAACGTCCCCCCCTCTGTCCTCGTCGGCTCGAGCCCCCTAATAATATGAGTGTTTTTTTTAATATTTAAAAAAAGCAGAATTTTGCTTCTAGAAGAAGTAATTGTCTGACTGATTTATTCATATTCTTCATTAGTTTTCTTAGGGTTACATAATTATTTTAAAAAAATTATTTAAATATTTCGCTTTTTGAAATGTCCGTGACCACTAAAATTCATTCTGTATCTATATAGCAATATATTAAAAAAAACAAAAAAATCAAACTGACGGAGTCGTTAAACGTAAATAATACTAATAATATATATTTATATATTAATAATATAATAATTTTGTTTAATATAATATATATATATATATATATTATATATTATAATTTATAATTAGTATATATATATATATATATATATTATATGCCGCCTCTAGAAGAGCCCATCCATATCTTCAAAAACACAGCTACTGAGGAGAATTGCTGATCGGCAAAATTTACCAGAACTGTAAAAAAAAAAAAAAAAAAAAAAAAAAAATCTATTCAATACAAAACTACAGTGAAATGAAATAATTTTTGGAATCCTTTTTTTGGTTCGGAATGTAATAAAAAATTAAAAAAAAAAAATTAAAACATAAAATGGCTATTTTTTGATATACTAACTGTATATATAGATATATTGTAAGGATTACACGCAATTTAGCGAGCCACGAAACAGGGGGACGTTTCAGACCCGTAGGGAGGCGAGGAACCCCGAACCCAGATACAAGAGCGGTTCGGAGACCTCCCAGAGGGGAATTATCCTACCCCGTAGTTCTCGGAGCGGAAGACCCCGATCACTGTCATCAGTGCGTAACCTTGGTAGTCTTTAGTTTAAAAAAAAAAAGCAAAATAATGAAGTTTCCCTTCAAAAAGCGAGTAACCAATAAAAGCTCTCTAAATAGGCCTTCTAATCTATTACTATTTATAACATAATTTTTTTATTTATTTATTTTTTACATTCTTTATTCAAAATTTACGAGATTCCAAAAATGTATTCCTTTCGCTGTAGCTATTATAATTTGAATTAATTTTATTTTTTTTTTTTTTTTTTTTTTTTTTTTGCATTTCCGCACTAAAATGACCAGCCTCCGCAATGTTCTCCTTTTTCCTGTACTTTGTGTTTCTGAGATTGGATTGTGCTCTACTAAGGTGACTTTATATATTATATATAATTATATATATATATTATAAATATTATATATATATATAATATATTATAATAAATATATATATAATAATATAATATATAATTATTATATTATATATAATATATATATAGTTATATATTATATATATTATATATATTATATAGTATATATAATATAGAAAAAAGTGAAGAAATTTAGATAAATAATGATCAAATGACGAAATAATAATAAATCATACAAGAGAGAGAGAGGAGGAACGAGAGAAGGGAGAGAAAGAAAGTGAAGAGAGAGGAAGAAGAGAAGATAATTATAAAAACTGTAAACTCTTAATCATAAGATAGAGAAGAATGACAAAACATATTTAGTGATTAAAAAGTAAATATATGGAAAGTCAAATTTTTACATTAAGTGCTTTCAATTAAGATATTTGAAGAAATTAAGCTATAATATGTGTGTGTGTGTGTGTGGATGTGGTGTGTGGTGGTGTGTGTAGTGTGTCCGGCGCGCGCGTGTTGGGTGGTGTGGTATTTTTGTGGAGAAAAAATAAAATATAAATGTGAAATGAAAAAGAACTTAATGGGAGGAAATATTTGAGAGAGAACAAGGAAAAATTTTTGAAAAGGAAAGCAAATTTTCGTTTCAAAGAAAACGAATAGGTGAATGAAAAACAAAAAGAACACGTAAATAACTGAAGAAGAAGAAGAAGAAAAAGAATTTCTCCAAACTTTTGGATGCTAAGAAAGCTAAATTAATTAATTATTGTGTGGAGGTGCTAGTATTGTCCTTGTATTAATTTTTTGCTTCGTATCTTTTAAATCCAAGAAATATGTATTAGTTTCTCCTTGTAGCGTAATATAATTAGAGTGTTACTAATATAATTATATTAAGTAGAATGTTATATTTACTCTATGTTATATTGTTATAATTTATATATGATAATATATTATTATAATATATTAGTACTATAGTTCTTGGATATAAGAAATATATAAGTTATATATAGATTACATAGAAATGATTCAATATTATTTCAGTATATATATAAGTAGATACATAATTATCTATTGTAACGATCTTGCTAGGTTATGTTGAAAAATTATATAATATAATAAATAAAGTATTAATTAATGTGCAAATATAGAGATTTGTAATATATTTTTGGAAAAATTTTGAAGAAAGGTTATTATATATGGTAAATGAGAGAATAATATGAAATATTGAGATATGGTTTTATTATGTGGAAAGGATTATAATATTATATTATATGAACGCTGTGCGCAGAGCAGTTTGAGTCACCGCCTCTTCAAGAGAGGACGCTGTTCAACAATCTCGATAACAGTGATGTGTTATAGTTGATCTAGCCGGCAAGAATTAAAACTTTTGGTTAAGCGAGATGAACACGTGGTTGCGTACTGGTGGTTTGGATACCGAGAGCTGTGATTCGATGTATCCTTTCTCCGCCTTTACCCTGGCTGTGGGAGAAAGCACCTCTAATTAGTATGGTTTTATATTATTGGTAATGTTTTTTGTTTTATTGTTTTTGTATCGGTTATGTATATATACGTAATAATGTATACCTGAATTAGGAGAAATTAGTTGAGTTTGGACTAGATTGGGCGAGATATAGATAAGGATATGTACTAATTAGATAGTGTGATAAATTGCTAGGTAAATATATATGTATATATATATAATATTATATAAATATATATATTATATATATATTATATTCTTATCTTATTAAATTGATAGTATTAATAGAGTGATGTTAATTATAGGGGTATGTGTTTGGTGACTCCTACTACATTAGTAGGCTCATTAAGGGTATAATGAATCACCTAATATATATTTATCACTGTATAACGATTTTTACACATAGTGAGGTATAAGGTCCGATTCTAGCTTATATAATATAATTATATTTTTTATTAAATATATATAATAGATATATATATACGTATTACCTAATATGAGAATTAGATATCTTTTTATCTTGAGCGCTGAGTGTTTCTCCATACATAGCGATTTTTGAAACAAGGTTTTCATACTATAACATTTGTGACATTAAATGAAGAATTAATTACTATATGGCTGCGGTGTATATATATATAATGCGTTAAAGTGCATGAGTCATATTTATGACCTACATTACAAATTCTTTTCTTCTTCTTCTTCTTCTTTTTTTTCTTATTATTCTGTAATGACAATTAGACAATCCGTAAAATTATAAACGATGAAAAATTATATATTTAATTTATTGCCTAAAGATTTTATTTTTCTATTAAAAAAAAAAAATAAGATATATATATATAATATATATTATATTATATTTATATATATATTATTATTATGATTAATATATATTAATATAATATAATATATATTAATTATATATTTATATATATTATATTATATTATATATTTTATATAATATATATTTTATTATATTGTACTTAATATAAATATTGCATAAAGCATATTATATAATTTTTTGTGAATTATTCTCTTAGCCTTGATGAATCAATGTAGGATTTATATGTGATAAATACTTGAAGGGATTAGATAATATAAATGTACTAATTAATATATATATAGATATAATATATATATATAATATATATATATTAATATTAATATTAGATTAATTATAAATAATATATATATATAATATTAATATTATATTAATATATATATTATATATATATATATTATAAATATATTAATATAATTAATATATATATATAATATATATATTATAATATATATATATAATATATATATTATAATACCCATTTTGCTTATGATTATGACATTCCAGTGACCTAATTGGTTCGCCTTTCTGTTTATGCGTCATATATCCACACTCATCCTCCAGACAAACATATCATATACTTATGCGTTCATATCCACACCCCTCTTCTAAGCCGACACGCGTTGACGACCCGTCCCCGCTACTAGACCAACGGTGCTTACGGACATCCGTAACCCTATATGGCCATGCGTGTAGGGAGAAAAAATTCCACATGATATGCCTGATTAGTGTCGTGGAGGAAGGCGGACTAAGGGACAGTGGGTAGGTTAGTGTTGGCTGCCTACTCCACTTATCTTTGCCAGGAATGTAATGCATGATTTGCTCGGAGAAGGTCGGTGATCGCAGGAAGCGCCTTCTATCCTTCTGGCGAAAAGGTTATGAATCGCACATCTGTATATGAAATGTCAGAGAAATAAATGAGGAGAAGAGGAAAGAGTTGATGGATGTATTTAGAAAGGCAAATTTTGATTTGCTCGCTCGTGACTTGAAACAAAGAATGAAGGTAACTGTGAAAATGATGGTGTGTTGAATTGTTTGTTTTGCTGTAAAAATAAATGAGAGGGGGATAGAAGGATTTCAATTCTGATGAGCAATTGTTTGTGTTAGAGAGCTATGGTAATTGTTGGTGAGTACAAAATTATAAAGTGTTAATTTAAATTTTTGAAAAGTTCAAAAAAAATTTTGTTGGTGGTTGCGAACATTTATTAACCATTTAGGGTAATGTTTGAAAAGAGTACGATTTATTTTCTGGGATAATCTAATTGATGTTTTGGATGGGGGGGGAATAGGAGATTCAGTCTCATTTGCCACATATCTGCCCATTCAATGGATTTAGTTTTTACAGATTGTCACCACACTCACGGCGAGCACCTATTCAAGAAGGGGGGTTAGTACTCTAAAAAGTTCACCCTCTAGCCCAAAAAATTACGCATATGAGCAAAGACGCAGGCTTTTAAAGTGAAAAGATTAAATTCAGTGAAATACAGAGTGGAGTTACCAATGTCAACACATTACTCGTGCGCAGATACAGCCACCTATTGTGCTACGAAGACGTCGTAAAGGTTTGGTACGCGATATGATAAGTTTCCCTTGAAGCACTTGACGCTTGCTGTACCTATAGGATAGAGATAAAGCACCAAACATCGCCTGGCAAAGATAGAGGGTCAAGTGAACGGGAAAATACAGAGCAGTTTAAAGCCTTTTTGCCGTTGACTCGGCCCTGTCCAAAAGCTTTGTGAAACCAGAGCCCCCCCAGATATGAGAGGCAGTACTCCATACAACGGGAAAGTTAGAAGGTATTTTGAGTACTCAGCAATTTGTTGGTAAAAGTTGGTTTTTAAAAGAATTGAATTTCACAAAGTTATTTCTAACCCAGCAGCAAGAATAAAATCGGAAAGATTAAGACGAGACGGCAATTCCATAAGTAAAAGTGGGAGTAGAATTGTTAGAGTTAAAGATGAAGAGGTCGAGTCATTCGGAATACGACGTGGAGTATAGAGTTAGAGGTGCAGTATGAGAGATCATAATGAAAAGTAGAGGCAATAAAGTAGGAAGATTTTAAAGATAGAACCCTGAGGAAACACTATTGACAGGAAAAGAAGAAGATAGTCGCCCATCAAACAAACAGCCGATTAATTGAGCGATTGAAAAAAGCTTAGATATAAGTAAGCAAAGAGAAGGCAGAAACCAAAAGGAGGGGAGTTTGGAGAGCAATGACGGCGTTTGCCATACTCGGTCAATGCTATGGATATGTCAAGCACCACCACCCAAGTCTCCCCTTAGTCTTAAGAGCCGGAAAAAACATTTTCAAATCGGGATTAGATTTTAGGAATGTAATATCGCCAGTAGACTTCGGCAACGAGAGCTACGGCGATCGGAAGTGACTTTCTAGATGATCTAAGAAGTAGGTTGGAGAAAGGGTTTCAAAGATCTCTAGGATAGAAATACAAGTTGAGGAAGCTACAGGGCGCATAGTTAGAAGGAAATATCAGAGCGGCTTCGCTTTATTTTCGGAATTAGGTTTGGTACATGGAGAGGTCCAACACTGATGGGAGGAAAAAGTTGCTCAGTATTAGAGACATATAAGGATTATAGTTGAGCAAGGGGGCCGAAAGAGAATTAACCTTTTTCATTGGAGGAAATTAGCACACAAATTGATCAGATCGGAATAAGGAGGAGCGAAAATGCAGATTTAAAGAAGTTGCTAGAGATAGTTAAAGATTTGTCAGTAGAAGGAGAACCAAGGAGGTTTAGCGCACTTTCCTTTGATTTGATGAAAGCCAGCTTTGCTCGTCGGAAGAGTATCCCTGCAACGATCTAGCTGAATGAAAATTTAGCGAGATGATAGGAGAACGAGAATTTTCCACACCCGATAACGCACTCTGTCTCTAGCCTGAATGGCCAGAGATAAGCGCACGATGAACCATGGATTATGAGGAAAAGAAAGATTTAGTTTTTTTAGAAGAATGAATAAGGAAAAAATCGAAAAATTTAGCTTGATAAGAAGGAATGAACTGGCTCATTCCCATCAACGATTACAGCTCCTCCTTTATCGGAATCTTTTTTACATCCATCATTATTCCCTATTGAGGTAGCCATAATCCCAAAATATTATTGTTTTCGTTTTTCTTCTAATGTCTATATTTTTAGTTAATCTCATTTGCTCTTACATAACACCTACACATGTACGGATATGATCAACAAATAATGGAGTATCAATTTTATCACCACATTTTTCGCATTTTCATTTAATTTCTTTCTATGATAAATTTATAGATATTTTAATGTTATTTTGTGGCTTCTATTGTTTATCAATATTTCGTATACATTTTTCATTCCACTCGTTTCCTTTTTCTCCCTATTTTCAAAGAACACTTCTGACTGTTTCTTGTCAACAGCAAATCTCCCATTCCTAGCTATTTGTGAGTTACATACGTGTCTTACTCATTATCTCACATTTTAATATTTATTGAAATTATATACACTCTTCTCTCCAATAATTTTTATCTCAATCTCTGCGAGTGTTATGATTTAGTAACTTACTATTTGTACAGGATAATATTATTATTATTTATTTTTATTATACCTTAATTTCATTTTTGATTTACATTCTTTTCTACATATTATTCCATATAGATTTCATATCTATCCTATATTATCAAGTTTATTAATATAGTTATTAGAAAAAATATTTGTTTTAATTCCTTCCAATCTTTATTATTATAATTTAAGTCTTTCTTCCTATTTGTCCTTTCATATATAGATACTTATAATATCATATACGGTTGATGCTTAATTGTACTCTCTTTTCTAATTTTATTTTTTATATATATTTCTTTCATAGGTATTGAATTCACCTCAATCTCTGTATTTTGGCTGTTTATTCATTACACACATAATTGTCAATTTCTCCTGCGATTGTACCTATAGTTATACGCTTTTTTGCATATTCAGGCCAATGTTTTGGTACTTGGGTATAAACCCATTATTAGACACTTCTTGTGTCTTTATTTCTCTATATCTTTCTTTCTTTACATGGCTATTCTAGTGATATGTATTTCGTTACTTGACCCATTTTCTGGTTATTATTTCTTCTTCCTCTTAATGGATCATTTTTTTTTATCAGTGAGTTTCACTCCAGTGTTAATAATCTATGTAGACATATAGACTTTGTGCTAATATTTAGTTTTTTCTTGTTTCTTGAGATACTTCTCTCCATACTTTTAATTTAAATAAGTATTCTTCAGGCTATCTTTCTTTTTTTCCTCATAAAATTCAGCAGTAATTCTTTCATAATATTCAATTTTTCTTTTTCAATTGTTGTGTATTCATTTTATTTCTTTGTAATATCCAATTAGTTCCATTTATTCATGTGATGTAGTTGGACTCTTATTCAGTTTGATCTCTACTTGAGTAATTAATTATTCTTTTGCAGTTTTCATTCTTTTTTCATATTTGTTATTAGTATTTAACTCAATTTGTTTGTTTTATGAAATTGTTTAAATATATGTTAAATATTATGTTATAATTATACCTTTATGTTATCTTATAATGTATTGAAGAATAGTGAATGTATTCTTTTGGCTCATTTTGATTTTTGTTGATTATTCATTATAATATTGTCCATTATTTAGAAGGTATGTAGATTGTTTGATAATATTATTCCTTTTTCTCCTAATCTGTTCTCACGATTTTGAGATCATTCGTATTGGGTGATGATTTATTTTTTCTTCTTGGATTTGAATGTATGTTGTAAGTATTTCCTTATAGTGTTCTTGTGTATCATGTATCGGACTGTGCATTATATTATTGTTTATTAAAAATAATAAGTGTTGGGATTGTGTTGTATTTATAACCATTTAAAATTTATTTCATCGACTATTAAGTGATTTGAATATGTAAATTTCTCACGAGTATATACTAATATTTTTTTTGCTTTTTATAATTTTTGTTAGCTTCATATATATATATTTAAAAGTCTAAAGCACTGAAAAGCCAACTAATTATGACGTCGAAGAATACGACATATATTATTGTTATTTACAATATATAAGTTATATATTTATATTGATTACTAAGATTCAATAACTCAAAATAGTTGTAATTTTCTATTTCTTCTTTGGTTCACAACAGTAAGGAGAATTACACCACCATTTATTCTTAGGATCTAATATGGGAAGTAATACAGGAACCTGTGGAAATAACCACTGTTACTACATATAATATTAATAAAAACAATATCAATAATAATAATAATAATAAAAACAATATCAATAATAATAAAAATAATAATAAAAAATTAATAATAATAATAATAAAAAATTAATAATAATAATACAGATAATAATTTACTAATTTTACAGAATAAAAATAATAATCATAAAAATGATAATAATAATAAAAAAAAACAATAGTTACCCATTAGCATCTTTGAAAAATATAAAATTTTATTTATAACAAAAATTTTATAATATATTTTGTAATTGAACGCTAAGGTTTAAAGTAATACTTTTAATAATGAACGTTTAGGAAGTTTGTTATCTGAAACAAAAATGACTCTATAAATACACTTGCAAAATAAAAATATAAAATTTTAAAAAATAGAAAAAATAGGGTCATACAAATTATATATAAGTTAGATATGTAGTATATATAGCTTATATATAACTATAATATTATATAAATATTATATATATTATATATATATAGTAATTTAATATATATGTTATATATATATGATATAATAGTATTATAATATATATATATATATGTATATAGTATTATAATAATATTATTAGTAATATAGTAATTATATATTATATAATATATAGTTATATATAATATATAATATATAGTTATATATAATATGTATTATGAAGTAGAACTATTGGTCAAATGTTTTAATTTAGTTTGGAGCACAACTATTGCACTTTTTCTTACCTTCAATCGATTTTTTGTTATGGTATGGATTTGATTAATTAACATAAATTAAATTTTTTTACTTTTCTCAGATAATTTTACAAATGTTATAAGCCATATTTTAGTGACAAATTGTGGTCATTAGGTATCAATCTTGGCGTTCGTTGTCTGCAGTTCCCTAAATAGATTGTTGTAACGGGTGAATGGTGCATTTATGGCTTCTGTATTGCTAGTTCTCTACCATTGTACATTGAGTTTAAATAATTACCTATGTTCTCGGAGCTACTATAGTTTTTAGGAGTCAACCTTATAATTCTTCGCTTACCAGAATAAAATGTATGTAAGTCGTTATTATTTTATTTTAATTATTATTATGATATTATATGTTATATTATTTATTATTTTAGTTATATATTATTATTAATTTATTAATTATTATTAAGATATCTTGATATTATAAGTAGTGTGTAAGATATTGCAAAGTATCTTTTAAAATTTTTGATATTTCAACCCAATTTCCCCTCCAATTTTTCTTGAATTTACTCAATTGAATGTGAATTCTTAATATTAATTAAGTATAAATAACTTTAAAGAAAAAAATAAAAAATAATAAAATTTGTATTATATATTATATATAAGATATTATATATATTAAGTATATTATATATATTAATATATATATTATATATATATAGTATAGATATATATATAGTATGTTATATAATATATGATTATATATATATAATATTATAGAGTAATATTGTATAATAATATTTATATATATATTATATTATATATATATATGAATATAATATTATTATATATAGAATATATATATATTAATATTATATATTATAATAGTATTATTATATATGACTAAGCAGAATAAGATGTGAATAAGAATAATATATAATATATGGTAATATAATGTATGTATGTAATAATATTTATGATACATAAAAATACAGATTATATAAATAATAAGATAATGAGTGAGGTATATTAACGATATATATATATATTATGTAGTGAGTGAAAGAGTAGTAAATACCTAAGGAGCTTAAAATAAGACTATATGTGATCAGGATATATGCTATGCTATTTACGTAATATTATCGGTAGGCTCGCCCTAGTCAAAGAAAAGACTATGATCTAGCTCCCCTTGATGGAATGGAATACAGATAGGCTCTATAACCTATAGATTATATTATAAGATATACGTGTTACTACGAAGGATATGGATTACTAATGCTAACGGTAGATATAACGAACCTTTGGGTAATATTAAATCATATATCTTGTATATGCTGTGCTCCGGTCTCTCTCTCAGAATGAAGGAAACATTTTGCCAGAACGTAACGATGAGCATTCGAGGATGTGATTATTGGGATGAGTGTGAATTATATTATTGAGTTATAGTATTTTATATTCGAATTAGAGATTATGTAGGAATAGTTATGATATAATTAAGTGTCTTTTTCTTAGTGCGTGCGCACTTACGCTATCACTTGATTGATATTATCTTAAGATTTACTACGCTCTCTCTTCTATTATAGTGATATAGTGTTGTATTATCAGAGTTTTATGCAGTGTATATTTTGCAGGGATTTCATTCTATAATATTTTTGTTGATTTACATTTTGATATAATTTAAGAGAGATTTTTTATTTGTCGGGTGTTTTTAAATTGTATATAGGTGAAGCTTATTGATCAACAGTATGATCTCGGTATAGATAGCTTCATATAGTGAAAGAAATACAGGAGGGACGTAGTTTCTTTTTAATAATTTGAGTATTACGTTTTTTGTATTTTGTGTTTTTCGCAAGCTTCAGCTTACATTTGGTTTGCATGTATGATTTCACTTATAAGTATTATTTGTTAATTCGGAAAATAACTGAAATGCGTAATACGAACTCGCCGACCAAATGTACTCGTATTTGCTCGGTTCATTTTCTCTCAATATTTAAGGATAGTATTATGGGATATTTTGTTAAACGTTAGAATGTAATTAAACAGAATTATCACCACTTCGCGTTTCATCGATGTTGGAATATGCATTGGGTCTCTGGGGTTCGTCAAATTCATTCTCTTGGAGAGAGATCTGCTGTTCGAGAACTTAAAACTTGCTCAAGGATTTATCTTATTGTATGTTTTATTTTGTTATAAGGTAGTGTGTAAATGGGTGACATTGCAAAATATAAGATATTATATCGAGATTTAGTCATTGATCACGCCCACCCCACCCCACTCGCAGCCCCCACAATACTAGTGCGATACTCATAGATAGTAGTATAATATTATTTATAATATATAGTAATATATATATTGGTATTAAAAGTATATAGGTATAATTATAATATTAAATTATATATATTATATGACATATATATATATAGTATATAATATAATATGTATATGAATATTAATAAGAATAATATATTAATTAGATTATATAGTAATTGCTTTGTTTAAACCTAATAAAGTTTATAATGTTAATATATTTAGATAATAATATGGGACTATAGATATTGTGAATATATATATTATTGAGTATTTATATAGTTAATATTAGATTTTATATTAATAGATATTTATTATCAAATATTCTGGATGATATAGTATATATATATATTTAGTATAATATAGATATATATATATACATATTTTATATATATGTATATTTTTCTATATCTTCCTCTCCTCTTTATTTATTATTACTCACTTATATTACGTAACGTTATGAGGTGTATAGCTATAGTTATGCTAACATATAGTCTAGTGCTAAAGCATTTTCGGATAATTAATAAATAGTATTTAATATAAAAGTATACTTAGAAAAATAGGGCTAAATAGGTCCCGCGTATAGAGTGAGATAATGAAACCTTAAAGCTAATTTCCCGAAAGAAAACTTTGCATTTAATAAATAAAATCCACCTCTGAAACGTATTTAGTTGAATAGGGCTATATAGGTCCAGCTTCTATAATTTTATTTTAAATAGCTCTTAAAGAATATATTAAAGCTACCTCTAAAAAGAACTCTATGCATTTAGAATATCTTTGAAAAATAGAGATATAGGGGTTCAGAGTCTAGAGAGATATAAAGAGTGCCTTAAAGGATTATGCAGATAAGCTACTTCTAAAAGATACTTAGAAAAATACATAAAAAAAAAAATATTAAAACATTGATATAAGAATGATATATCCAGTAAAATATTAAAATCAGGCATATCCTTCTTCAAAATGTATAATTTGCTCTGAATTATACAAAAAATTAAAGCCATGATAAATCTACAACTGGCTAAGAATCATATATCTGGCAAAATTTTAAGAGCTGGCATTTCCCTTTTCAAAATTTATAAATAGCTCTGAATTATAAAAAATTAAAACCCTGATAGGTCTCCAACTGGCTAAGAATGATATATCTGTCAAAATATTAAAATCTAGCATTTTTCTTTTTGAAATTTAAAAATAGCTCTAAATTATACAAAAAAAAAATAAAAAATAAAAAAATAAACCCATGATAGATCTCCAACCGGCTATGAATGATATATCTGACATACTATTAATAATAATTATATAGATTTAATATATATTAATATAAATATATATATTATATATATATATAATTGTAAACATGTAGTCGTCAAGGAGTTCCTTAGTTAAATATATCGCTAATACAAATATTGACCGCACTTGCATTAAATAATATAGATTACTCGTTTATTAATTGTTAATATAAAGTACTATTATTATTACGATTTTAAATAATATAAATATTATTATTATATATTAATACTTATTATATATTATAATTTTATTATATATATATACTATTTAATATATATATAATAATTATATATATAGATATAATGAATAATAATTTATATTATAGATATATATATATATTATATAATAATATTATATAATATATAATAATTAATATTATAATAATATATTTTATATATTATAATAATCGATGTTTGTAAATATATCAATCAAGTTTTATACAAAATCTCATTATATATAATTATATAATATATATTGATAACATTTTTGTAGACTCTTCAATATTAATTTAGCAAAAATTACATAACACAATATTATTATTATAACTTAGTATGTCAACAATACAAATATTATATTAAGTAAAAATTTTAATATACTTATTATTCATTATAATTATAATTTAATATAGATATATATATATATATATATATATATATATAATAATATATTATATATATATATAATATATATTAAATTAATATATATTATAATTATTTAATATATATATATATAATATATATTATATTATAATTAATAATTATATATAGGATAATAATATAATATATATATTATATATATATTATGATATATATATATATATATAAATATATTTAGATATATATAATATATGTAATTATATATTATATATATATAATAAATATAATTTAAATTAAATATAATATATAATATCCATATATTTAATATATATATATATTAATATATATATAATATTTATATATATGCTTTAAAAGAAAATATATATATATTATACTATAAATATCAAATACAAAATACATATAGTACATAGTAATAATTATATATAAATTTTTGCCCATAAATTTTATTTATAATAAAAATTATTATAGAATATAATAATATATATAGGCCTATATATATTAATATAGAAATAAAACTATAAAATTAATATATAATATATTATAAATAAAAAATATATATTAATATTATTATATATGATAAATATGAGGCATAGAAATATATAATATGATGATATTTAAAAATATATTATTATACTTATGAAATAATTAATTAAACTGATTTATATCTAAATCACAATTACTAAAAAAGCGGCATTTTTTATATACTAGAGTGTATTAATATTATAGTATATGTACTATCTTATAAAAGTTAACAATGCTTATATAAAGTCTACACACAGTTAAATACTGTCATATTAAATAACCTTATTTTTTCTAATGCAAAAGATAGTGTTACCTATTTAAGTTATTTAATAATACCAATATACTTATTGATTCAAAATAATCAATAAAAATTGTAAAAGACAATCAAAAACTAAATGAGTTATATAACAAATTAGTAAGTTTAAATTAAATATGAATAAATTAATAAATACTCATAAAGAATTTAATAACTTTTATGATAATTATGTTGTACAGGCAACGCTATGTAAGTCTGGAGTATACAATATTTTTGAAATGAAATTCAAATAAACTTGATACTTCTCTCTCAAACCTTATTAGCTTAACATAATAATGAAATATATTAATTTCTCTTTACTGCGTATATATATGTTAAATATTGCAAAATCGCATTTACAGACGACGCTTTAAATAACAATGCAAATAATATTACACAATAAACACAATTACTTTCATTTGGATTTACCAAATTGAATAGTACTGTCCCAAATGACCAAGAGATACTTACATTGAAAAAAATTCACCTTATTTATATTTAAAAATAAATTAAATTACTTTGTAAAAAAATATAAAGATAAGGAAATTATCTCTAAATAATAAAACAACATATATATACAATAATAAATAAATTTAACAAGTAAACAAGAGCTTACCAACTGTATGCACCTCAATTAACAACGAATGAAAGCGAAAAGATCAAATATATTCACATTTTTACTATTGATGTCAATCTCTGTAATTTAGTTTACGCTGGCTCATCAAAAATAATCTTAAAATAATAAAATAAAATGAGTTATATATATCAATTAATTCAGAGATTCAAATATATTACTAAGGTTTTAGAAACATAGTCAAGTGTAATTTTTGACCTTTGAACTTCGTTCTCAAGAAAAAACAACTTGTCTGTTAAAAATAACACTAGATAAATGATAATAAAAGGTATACATTTTTAGTTAAAAACCATATAACAATAGAAGCTTTGTTATTCAATAAATATCATTATATATATATATAAAAACATGTACCATATATATAAATGCGTAGTATCCTTACAACCTGTTTTAAAAATATAAATAAATAATAAATAATAATAATAAAATAATAATAATAATAAAAAATAATAATAATAATAATAATAATAAATAAATAATAATATTATGATCCAAAAGTTGCACAACGTCATTCGACAGTTTTCAGGGTCTTCAAAAATCAACTTCTGTACCCTTATCTTCATTGGTGCTGTTCACTCATAAATACAAACATATTTACAAATGTCTTGACTGGACCCCTGCAGTTTTACAATCAAATATATATATAAAATAAAGAGGATATTGCAATGGCCAATGCTAATGGCCATACCTTAAAACATAAATGAAAGATGATATTAATTTCATTAAACTGCATTCAACATGTTGGCCACCCATTATTGAAGCAAATTCGTACATTGCTTTTATGTACTTGAGGTTAAAACATTGGTTCATTTATTCAGTGCTCCTTCTTCAGTAGAAACTATGATAATTAATAAACCAAATGTATCGTCGGCATACTCCTCCTGGAGTCTTTGTAGAACAGTCATAAGAGTATTCGGGTGTTCACGCCGGATCAAAAAATATTTGAACTTATTCTTGACAAAATAGTCAGCCTCATTTCTTTCGTCCATTATTTTCGTCATGACCACAGCTGTCGGCGTCTTACTTCTGTACACAATCATCAGTGTTCTTCTTACACCCTTTCCTCCAGACTTACATCTTCTTCTTTCTTACCGTCTCTTCTTTTTCTCTTATCAATACTTTTACTATATCATAAGTCATCAACATTATATTCTTTAATACTATTTCTGCTAGATTAACTACTTCCGAACATCTATTTTAGTTATTCAACTTATCCTATGAAACTTAAAGTTAATATATTGTCTTCACAACAATGAATATGACTAATAATTCATCATATCACATACCACTTCTTGATTATTTCTTGTACTGACACCTTCTCTTATAGATACATCGTACACAGCTAGCTGCCAGAGTACGAAACTCTACAATCACTTTTAGCATCTTTTCTCGCTCCCGTCTCCTGACATGGTCTCACCTTTAAATATCCGCTGAAGTATTGTTCTATCATCCATCTTCACACACATGATCGTCCTTACATTTCACTAATTTAACCAAACAAGTTATTTTCACATTTACCATGCCAAGATAAAGAAATCTTAAAACTACTCTACCGAAGCTTACTTCAAACCAACCATGTGCCACTTTGCATCATCAACCGGACTGTACCATTTATCTCTATGGCAGTCTTTGGTGTTCAACTTCTCCCCTTCCACCAAAGATTGGCACAATAGATTTATCACACTTTTAGACAGTTCAATGAACTTTTTTCTCTTCTCTTTCCCATCTTTTAATCCTAGTGGTAGCCAGTGACGCAAAATAACATTCTCTCCACAATTGTTTATCACGCAATAATTTAATGAACTGCCAGATATGTGACTCCTAAGACTGTAAACAATCTCTCAATGCGTTTATGGCATTACCTATCACCAAGAACTCTCCTTCGATTACTACCCTCTTTACATCTATCCTCTCTTTGGAGAGCATTCGTTAACACTTATTCTTCTGAGACCTAGCATTACTTTTAAGAAAGCATCAGTCAGCCCCGAGTCGTTTAATCGAGATGTTCTTGCACTTTCGTTTTAAACTTATTGCGAATGGGTTATTCTATCCCCACTCACCGCGACAAGTCCTTTACAAAAACCACGAACAATGGAGAACAATTTATGAATATTAAGACCGATCATATATCACCTCTCACCTAATCTCATCATCTCGTAAAAGTACGAACTGTTTCTTAAGTAACCATCATTTGTACTTATATATCTAACTAACGATAGTTCACTATACTGTGGAACATCCGTTTAATTCTGTGTTCTTGTAAATATTTTCAATCGAGTCATATTAAAATTGATTTATCTCCATATGAGACATTTTTGTCATAACTTACATCTTTTTCAGGTTATATATATATATAATATTTTTAGTTTAATGACTATATATGTATATATTTCTATATTATGAGATAAATGTACATCGATGTAAACAATCTTTCAATGCCTTATCACTATATATATAATATAGTATGAATCATTTATTCTGAACCAGTTCATCACACTTATAGTGTAATTAGTCTTCTACGTTGTATAGTATGAATTGAGCTCTATGACAACATCTTATCGTATTTATAGATTATAATGTCAATATAGTAATTTGATGGCACTGTATACAGTGAGTTTATCCCTCTGTAAGACTCATTCCATACCTTCCAAAACTCGCCATTTATCCTAATATAAATTTTATATGAATATTATATTGATATTGTTCATGATATCTTCTTGTATTTAGAATCTTCTCTCATGACGTCTTCATTCCTATAGCATATGATATATGAGGGTACCAGTCAATTACTTTCTATTCCATGTTATGCCACCCTGAACCTTCATTATCATTTAACTATACTATGAAATGAATAGGACCGCACTCCACGCTCACTCACCGTCGGCCGACATTCCCATGCGAGATTAGGCTGACACCCCATATGGGCAGCGGAGCATTATTCCATCCTGTGCTTAACCATTTAAACGCGCCAAAACTATCTAATTATTTTAACGGACTTCCGACGGCAGCACTCATGTTGACTCTTGTACATAGTGAAATGTTATTGTTTCCCTTCTACCAACGTATAAATTGTAAGGAAGATATCCACATCGATACTTGCGAGAGAAGCATCGATATTTGCGAGAGGAGCTTCAATCACTGTGCCGTCCAACAAACGTATTCCTTCCAGCAATCTTATTTTCATGTTGTCTTCCACATAACACCTCTTTGGTACAAACTTTTTCTCGCACAAACCACTACGTTACACCCGGTATCTTGGAGGGTTAGAGCTTCACTTGATTTTCTTTTATAGATAGCCACTGTCACCGTGCTCCCAGCATACGTACCAGTAAAGTGTGCACGTGTCTTCGTCAATTTCTCCAACCCTTCTCTATCTCATTCAGAAGGAGTTATCGGCTCTTCACCATGCAGTCAAAAAACAATCGTCTCGTATGTCGTAACTTTTGTTGTAGAGCTAGTAGCCGCATATCAGAAGACTCAGACGCGAATTATAACGCAAAATACAAACCAAGTTTAGCTCTTTTTTGTGACCTTACTATCAAACTTCTTGGGCTACGCCGTGTAATTTATTTAGTGGGGTTCCGATTTTTTGTCATGACTTATGCAGTTGTGAAGAATATAAGGAATTGGAACAGAGGATTCTTCGCGCAAAATTCCGGTTTTTTAAGTAGCTTTAGTATTCTGTCTTGCGATAAAACTGGAGTAATTCTAGACTCATCTACTCCTTTGACAGACGATTGTAAAGCACGTGATCATACCATCTCTGTCGGCCTCTAGCATGATGCTGCGAACGTGATTCTTGCCTTTTCTTCTGTTCGTTGCACAAATTTTGGCCCACTCCGATCAACTTGCCGTGCTTCGCGGATATCAATGATAGGTTGTCGGTTATGCAGATTGTTCGGTTTGCCTCACTCTGTGTTTAAAAAATTGCATTACCAGTCGATGTGGTTGGTAAAGATTATTTAAACACAATTTAGCGCTCACCTAAATTATTTGATTGTTATGATGTGCTCTTATCAACCGTGCATTTGTGACCTTCGCGGTTGTGATCTATTTTACTGCGAAACTTATAACGATGCGCCACTTCCATGTATTCCTCTGGAACAAAGTCTAGATAGTATCATACCATCTTGCGTGCGTTTTCTTCTGTGCTCGTATATCCCTTTAGAAATCGTTTATACGCCTAACTAGATTGATGGTTGCAAGCAACACCGTAGATAAAAAGATTTTACTAATTGTGCGCCAAAACAGTAACTTACATAAGTTTATAATTTGATCTTATCCAGTTGAGATATAAGAAAAAAAACTATCAAAATAAGACGTCCATCAGTGTCGTGTTACATCTAGGCTTGCTGTTATTCCACTTTTAAGAAGGCATTCAATTAATCCTTTGTTAAATACACCCAGTTCAAAACATTTTCTCATTAGTGTGATTATAATCAATTCTTCATCTGTCTATAGGAAGTGTGTGTCATTCATATTTTATTATATTATACTTAGCTGTATATTATCAAGAACCTATTTGCTCACTGTATGTAGTTTCCAGCTACTTCTCTCCAATATTTAAAGGAATTCTACTTTTCTCATAATCTACTTCATTAGTTCTTCTAATAACTTTCTTTACAACATGTTCAAATTGTTTAGATTATTGAAAATACGTAACTTGACAGCATTATTTCACTATGTTTAGGACAATACATAATTTTACCTATTTAAAAACAAATTACTATTCAGTATTATTCAATTATTATTTTATTATGGTATTCAGAATTAGCAAACCAAATAATTGTGATTACTTAGTATTCTCATTATTATTCCAAAACATTTTAAAATCCAGATTAATTCTTATATTTCATTATATTATCTCTTCATTTATGTTTATCTTTTATTCATCATTATTAAGAATTATATGTGAATTATTAAGCATTTATTTTCAAATATTTCGGATTAATATCTTCATTATTATGCTTTCATAGGTTAAACTGCTTAAATGTGTATTATTATTATTATACTCTACTTATTTCTATTGTAAGTCGTATTATTCATTTCTAGTCTTATTATTGTGCTAATATATACGTTATTTATTTGCACTATTAGATTAACAGAAAAGTATTATTTATTGCGTTTTTTCTTTTCATAGCTAAATTCATAGCATTTCGTTATAATTGTATTAGCATGACTTACAATTCATTCTTTCTATTTCTTTGCATCGTATTTGTTTAGTACTTAAAAATTGTTCAATTGCAGTAGCTTATATGAGAATTTCCTTTAACACTACTTTCCTAATTCAAATTTAGTCATTTCTTATTTTATCTACTTCAGTGTTTCTATAGTGCCTATCTAAAGTCTATAAATTGCTTTCATTCTACATTGATTTATTCATATATATTTTTCAGCCTCTACAATGTCTATTTAGTCTTTTCATTTCTACTCACAGCTTTCATTAATACCTTCGTGAGTGACTTATTTATTAGCTATTTCTCATTTATTTTCAGCTTATTCTTATTAATAGCATTGACTTTAAATCTTACTTTCTTATCTTCTATATAGCAGTTACTATAGCTAAAAATAATTTCTTTATTCATTTATCCTTCCTATAATTATCAGACATTATATTATTAGCGCTTTACCTATTATTATCTATTTTTTATTGCTCTATTATTGGATTACTTAGGCGCAATGCTTCCATTTTACATTCCTCGGACAAAAACCATGATAATTGGATTATTATATGTGTACATCATATTCTTACTATAGTAATTTATTCTATTATTAGCAATTTATTATGATTTTTTTGACCATCATTCTTCAATGGATGCTTACCCTTCCCTGCTATCTTTAAATGTGGACAGGTGATATTTTAATTTTAATTCTGGTATAAAATATGGACAGTTGATACATTAATTTTAGCTCTGATTTAAAATGTGGACAGGTATTAATGTATTATGCGCAGTCATTATTTTTTTTTAGTAATCCGCTTCACTTTAATCATCCTCTCGACACCCATGAGGGGAGACAAATTTAATTCAATATATTATTTTTCTGTTATTATTATGTAGTTATTAATTACTTATTATTTATTCTTATAGAATTATTATCATTATTGAGTAAATTTTACTTATCTATATTATTTTTGAATTATAATCGCTATTATTACCTCGATGGGTCTAAAACAGGTATTGATTACTTTTACTCTTATACCTACAAAATTATTTTTATCAAAAATCGTGAAAAGGAGTATAATCTATTATTATTTGAGGGATAAAGCTATTAAATCAATTATTAATAACATTATTATTATCTATTATTATTATATTAATTAATATATACTTATAATACATATATTATTTTATAATATTATTTTTAATTATTATAATCTATATTATTATTATATATATTATATATATTATATTAATTTATTATAATATTATTATCTTTAATTTAAAATACATAATTATATTATTTAATTATATATTATATGCAATTATTATTTAATTAGATATTAGTATTTGATTCATTATATTTATATATAATAGAATTATATTATTATTAATATATTAATATGTAAATTAATGTCTTATTAATATACGATTCGGCTCACCGTCGGAAAGTATTATATATTGTAGCATCTAAAACTATATATACTTGAACACCGAAATATTAATAACATACTATGCGAATAAATCCATTCAACTAGTCAATCCATTATATAATGTAACTTTTACATTTTACTGTCATATACTATGTTTAAAGCACATCGTGTAATAAGAAGTTTGTCTCAAAATTCCATTGTGCAAAGGTTAGCGCTTAGGAATTCGAAACTTAGTTATCTCGGTCCAGAAACCCAAAGTACGCGCCGGTGTTAAACTGACGGGGAACTTTTCCTGGGACAGAGAATACTTACTTTTACTTCGGCTCAACTTAATTGTAAATTTAACGCCTATCTACACCAAATGATTAATAGAATATATGCGTGCTTTGTGTTATGATTCTTGTGTAGTCACTTCTTATAGTATTTACTTATTATAAAACTAATTAATGAGAAAAACTTTATTGGATATCTCATTCATATATACGATATTATCCTGTGTTTATATGTTATAATATATATATAGATATAATATACTTATATACTAGTTGCACCATATAGAATAAACGACTTGAGCCTGTTCTCTTGGCTAAAATCTTTATGGTGATATAACCTAAAGAACTATCTTGAATATGAAATATCTATATATTTATACGCAAACTGGCAGGATAGTTATCCATGCCAAGTATAGATTTAAGGCGTTAATAATATTGCTATAAGTTGTACTTATGAGCAAAGAAGGAAACTGTTCAAGGGAAAATACAAGTTCGAAGCAAAAGATTTAATTCCTCAACTTTGCCAATCAGGCATGAAACCTCAGAAGATTCACAATGAATAATTTGCCTTTCATAACAGTATACATTTAATATATATCGTATATTATAATATAAATATATTGATCTTATTATATAATTTAATTATTATAATATATATATATATATATATATATTAATATAATATATATATTCATATTTACAAAGATAGCTAAAAATATAATAATAATTACTTAAAAAATTACTTAATATCCAATGAATATGTTTCTATCTGGTTTATCTCAATATAACCGTACATGATAGTTAATTGTTGCTACTATATAAGACTACTCAACAATGATATGATTATCAGTGTGTTATGCTACCTGGTGTCCACCAATACACAACAAAAAAAAAAAAAACAGAAATATTACCACACAATTCATGTGTTTGTAACTCAATAAAACACATATTCCTAAACGTAACGGTGCAAAAATTGGCTATATCGAGATTTTACAGTATTATTAAAAACTATAAAAAAAAAACTCAATACTATATATTATATAACTATAATTAAAACAAACATATTAATAACATAATTATAATTAATACAAGCTCGTAATATATATATATATATATATAATAGATATAATTAGTTTATTATATAATTGAGTCAACACATATATTGCAACATTAATAATATAAGTTCTATTGTGCACAGGTTACTTATTAGGCGCATAATAAACTCGATAAGCAGCTCTGTATCGACCTTCAAATCAGTCTTTGAGCTCAAATATTTCAAAACCTATTAAACCAAACGCAACAATAATATAACCTTTACTACAAGCAATTCATGATAAAGAAATAATGACTGAAGGGTCCCGTGCCGTATATAATATTGATCTGTAGCATCCTCGGAGAGCAACCACAAAGGGGGAGAGTACGCCCATTTGTATGGATTCCTAATCTCACCCCAACAATTTATATGAGAATGTAATAGAGCGTATTCGGGTTAAAACGAGTACACTATAATTAAATATAGCTTTGCGCAATAAACATTCACTCTTCCAAACGTATAAACAAATCCATTGGCCAGGCCCCCCGCATATCACAAGCTCAAAATCAAAACCTTCTCTGTAATCACAAGTCCTATCATTGAGCTATAATATCAGTATCCAGTGGACACATTCTACAATAAAACAATAATGTAATATATATATATACCTGAGTAAATCTTATATATATATATAATGCAATATATATAGAATTGCATAACTATAATATATATTATACTTTATAAAACTCTAAACTTAACTTTCTTCCTCCTGTTATTTAAGAACATAACTTCTTGAAACCTCAAGTGACATTTTGCATTGACCAAACAACTCTGACTCGTCTCTGCTTTGACACTAAGGTATTTGTCCTTATTCTTTGCTTACAATTCATGAACTGTCATGGCAATGAGCATGAATGCATTCCGAAGAAGGATTTATTTCTATCCAGCATGATTTCGAATCATGAACCACTGTGATGACAGATAGATTTAATTTTTTGATGCAGTAAAGCTTTGAGATTTAAATCCTTAATGTTAGTAAAAGAATTTCTTTACCGAATTTTTTTTTTCGCGCAAAACTAACTTACTGAAATATACTATGAACAATAATATTGCTGAAGTATGAATATAAGCTTAAAAAGTAGAAATTTTTTAGGGAAACACTTCATATTAAACATTTAACATAAATTTCCGTAGAAATATAAAACTGTAATGAGGGCTGAATAATCAAAACCTTTAATAAAAATGCGAAGTAAAGGAATTAATTAAATCCAGAGGTGGAATGCATACAAAAGGAACTGCTGACCTTATCAGAAAGAGAATTTGCAAGTAAGTAGTTATAAATATAAAATGCAATTATCGTATTCACTTTAATTAGAAATCCATTTTATCATAAAACATAGATATTCGTAATATATACTCAGTTTTATCATCGCATACCAACTATTATAGAAACCTTCTCATATATAGATTATATAAGTATACTTATTAACCGATATATGATATATATAATATGAATTAAATATATATATATATATTAATTTAATATATATATATTATATTCGTAATATAATATATTAAATTATAATATATCCATTACTATATATAATTAACTATATATATACTATACACAACTATACTCAATTATATACTATCTGTTTTTATTCGCAAACGCGCTTTCCTGCAAGCTTACTATAATCATCAGTAGGTTTACGTAAAATTCAGCTTATATTCTGAAACATCAATGTAAGTTCGGTATTAATAGACTACCACCACTGGTCCAGACCGAATATTAGACTATTTACCTCATACATCTTATAATTCGATACTAACTTGCAAAATATAGAACCTACCATATATATATTACATATAATTATATACATATATATATAATATAGACTCTTAATAATACTATATACTATATATATTAATATTAATATCTATATTTATATCATATAGTATATATTAATTAATATGAAAATCATATTAATATAAAATATATATATTAATATAATACTATTATATATAATTATAATACTTATAATATATATATATATATATATATATATACATATAATTAATATATATATAGTATAGTATAAATATACTATTTAAATATATATATTATAATTAATATAATTATATTATATATTTATATTATAATATATAATCTACTATATATATATAGTATTAAAATATTAATAATTTAATTATAATATATATATATATTAATATATATAATAATATAATATATTAATTATTAATAAATATATATAATAATATTATTCTATATACTATATATTATAATTAATATCTCTTAAAAAAAATTAAATAGTAAAATACTAATACAAAGGGTAATTTTTATCAATATCTATATATATATAATATTTTGTACCTCAAGTAGAATATATTATCACTAATTACAACAATAAAAAAAATAAACTACAATAAAAAATACAACTGTACAACTAGTTAACCTCACCATAAATATTAATATATTAATATATATAATAATATAAGTAATTAAATAAAATTATATAATATTATATAATAATATCATAATTATTTTTATAATTATATGTTTATATATTATTTAATATTATTGAATTTAATATATAATTACCTATATTATTAATTAAATATTATATTAATTATATATTATATTATTAATATAATATAAAATAATAAAATATATATAATATATATATATATAATAATAATATATAATATATATATATATTATTATATTAAATATTATATATATATATATATATAAATATATATATATATATAATTTTAAATTAAAAATAAATAACTATAATATGTTGATTAATAATATTATATAATATATATGTAATAATATATTAATTAATATAAATGATTATACTAGAATTATAACTTGATATATATTAAATTAAATATATTTATATATTATAAGTGTGCATTATATATATATACAAAAGTTACAATCAAGATGTCAATTAAAGACCTACGAGTCTGAATTGTGAGACTAAACGTTTCTCGATTATTGATAATCTTAATACTAAGTAGTCAAATTAAAGAGATTGCGTAGAAGATACAATCATTAACGATATCAATATTTACAAATAAATAGTTACGTCCATAGGCATAGTATATCGATAATATTAATTATATTTCATATTAGTATACTATTATGTATTATATACTTAAAATATATTACATATATGAACAAATTTGAGACGGCTATACCATAGTCATTAGACATTAATATTTAATAACAATAAGCTAGTATAATTATATGTTCCTAAATGCAAAGTAATAGTATATGGTATATACTTTAATACCTATTACTATATAATGTTTAAGTATTAATTATTAAAACAATAAATCGTCATAATATATTATTGGTTCAAATAAAATAATAAATATTAGATATATTATATTAAATATTAAAAACATTATATAACAATATAACTAATTTAAATCAAATTATGTTTAATATATATATTATACATAATGGATATAAATATACTAATATAGTATACTAATATAATACTTTATATTATATGTATATTTATTAGTTATATGTATGTTTACCTACGCAATTTATATACTACATATATATATCATTTATTATTATAACTATATATATTCAATAATGATATATATAATAATAACTTATATAGAATATTAGTAATATTAAATTTAATATATTCCTAATATATAATATATATAATTAATATATAATCAATATAATTAACATTATTCACTTCAGCTTATATAACGTTAAAAATATTAATCTAATAGTTGTGCAAGTATTGAACCATACTAAATCTACGATTTATCATCAATTCGCATGTTTTAATTATTGCTACATATAAAATTATACGTACCATAATATTATTAAACAAGTAACGACGGTACTTTATATTATACTATATATTAGATTATATATATATAATATATATATATATAATACTATATAACATTATATATATAATATGACAAACTTCATGTTACTTGTGTGCGTTCTCCATATTGTTCTGCAACCTTGAACTCCATTAGGTAGTGTTTTATTACTCTGCAACATGATCATACGGGTACCTAGCGTTAGGTTGAGAACTGGCACTATATTTACACAGCAACGTGTATCCGTGCTATTTATGGTGTATAATTCTCTTTGCAACGTGTACTAATATCATAGGATTGACTGTACCCCATTTTAAATTGTAGTAACTATGTATAAAGACGTGTTGTTTAGATAGTACAACATATATTACCAAAATTTCTATATTATATTAGTCTATATATATTTATATCTACTTCTAAATAATAATATAAACTGTATTATAATATATTATACTATATTTATATAAGCTAATAAACGTTTGATACCATATTATCACTACTATATATATCTATTAAGTACGTCCATACGTTTGTGCTCCGAAACCGAGTCGCCTTTAGTCGCTGGTGACACCAAGACAATACGTCCACAAAAGGTGATTTGAAACGACAAATTTCCCATTGCCACTTATACTTTTAATATTATATATTATATTATTTATAATTCAATAATATAATACTAATTAATATTATATATACATTATTATAACTATTATATATTATATATAGTATACTATAAAATTATAATATTAATTTATTATATAATATATAAAATAATAGACACTTCTATATATAGTCGTAGATTACTAATAAAAATAAATATTATATATACATATATAGCATTACATATTAATTAATTATATAATAATAATTTATAATATAATTTATAGATATAACTATAATATATATAAACTAATATATTATTTATATATACTATATATATATATATAAAATACGTATATATTATATATACTATATATATATATATATATATATATATAGTATATATATATATATATATTATATATATTATATATATATATTAATATATATATATATATATATAGTAGTATATATATCATTCTATATAAATATATATATAAATAATATGATTATTATATAGTTATGCTTTATATATATATAATTAACCTATAATATATAGTTATACCTATATTATAGTACTGATTACTAATTATTAATAGTATTGGTTTAACATTATTAAAAATTACATATATAATAAAACATTATAACTATATATAGTTTATACATATATATAATATACCTAGTATGAAAGAATATATGAGCTAGAAAGTACTATGACTACTAATTTTTTATACCATATATTAAAACTATATAACAATAATGTACGTAAATAACTATACTATAAGATAATGACCTATAAAATAAAAACGATATTAAATTCTACATACAAGTATATATGTTTTATGTAGTATACTATAATTATATAAATTATTATTTACGTAATTAAGAGTATATATTAATATATGGTATTAATCTTAATAATTTAAATATATATATAGTGATTTTACGTACGTATATATATATATATATATATATTATATATATATATATATATATTATATATTTTACGATATTGATAAAAAGAAATATCTATATATTCTAATTTTTTATATTATGTATGAATATATATGTATATATTGTGTAAAATACTTATAATATATATATTTTTTATATTAATTAAATCAATTAAACTTAGTATATATATAATATTGATATAGTAATTTAATATTATATTTTATTACTATTAAATATATTAGTATATATATATTATTCTAGTATAGATAACTATATATATAGACATATAATATATATAAATATATATATTTATATGTTACGCTACTACTATATACATAAATCCAATTTAATTTCTAGTACTATAATAAGGGTTAATAACTATCATCGTATTAATAATAGATTCAACTAGTGACAATATATATATATCTATAATATATATATAATACGTATATAATACGTTATTATATATTATTATACTATATAGATAATAATAAATATATATATTTTAGTATTATTTAAATTATTATGGTAACAATGATATTCTAGTGATAATATATATATACTGTTTAATACTATATTCTCCTATATAATTAATATAGTATAATATATAATATAGTAATATAATTTTAGTTATAACTAATATATATATTTATTATATTATACTACTCTTTTTGATTATAATTTATTATTAAAATAATATAACATATTAATATATAATATATAAATATAATATATTAGAAACATATTAAAGTATTATAAAATATAATATAAATATATAATAATTTATTATACTAACTATAATAATATAATATAATTATATATGATATATATATTTATATATATATATTATATATATATATATTTTACTATATGATGTACTAGTATTATTCTAACACTTATTTATATATATATGATTCCAAACCATTAAACACTAGTCCTCCATGGTTTCCATTGTTCTTCAATGAAAATTTCATACGAAGAGGTCAGCTTAAAATAGGTCTGTGCCAAATATTGTTATAACCGTCTTAGGTTAGGTTGAATGTTCTTCAGCAACGTGTATCGTCTAGGTTAGGTTTTAAATTCTCACATGCAACTGCTTATCAATTCTAGTGTTGACTGTTACCCCCTTTTATAATTTTAGGATTATAATCTGATAATAGTGTGTTATGATAGACACATATTTAATATATTATATATATATATATTATATTATAATATATATATATATACAATATATACATTATGTAACATATATTATATAATATATATATATATATAATACTATAAATATATATTCAGTTTGGTGTTTGAATGCGAAGGATACCAAGGATAACATTTCTTTTGGTTGTGACACAGACATAACGCCACAAAAGGTGATTTGAAAACGAACCAAATTTCATATATTAGTTATATATATATATAGTATATATTAATCTATCTATTATATACTATAATACTATTATGAGTATTTTATATAATATAATAAATATAAATAATAATAATATATATTATAAATATTAATTACTAATATATAAATAATTATTATATATTTATAATTATATATATATATATATATATTATAAATTATATAATTTATATATAATATTATATATAATATAATATTAAATACTATATATATAATTAATAATAGTATATACAGAAAATATTCTTAAGTATCAAATATTAAAAAAAAATACTAATTATATATAATAATATATCTTCTATTGACAATTAATTAGGTTATATACCGTATATATATATTATAATATATTAATATATATATATATATACTATATATATAATATTATATATATATAGTAATAATTATATAATATAATATATGATATATATAATCTAAATATATATATAATATAATATATATATTATATACTATCTATATATATATAAATAGTATTATATATATATAATATACATTTATATAAGTCTTATCTCGCTTTATATATATGATAATATGTTATATATATATATATATATATATATATTATATATATATTATTATATATGATATATATAAAGTATTATACTACTATACAATATACTTTATATAATCAATAATATCAAAACTATGATAAGATATATACCTAATAGATATAATTATACTATTAGAGTATATAATTCTCTACATATAATATATATATATATATATATATCATAATATATATATAGTATATAATAGTAATATATACTATTTTTCATTTTTAATAATTATAAAGTATTGCTTTAACAGGCCTTTAACTTTACATATATATATAATAAGTAAATATATACTATATATATAGCTAATAAAAACTTTCGGAAAACATGATTTAAACAATTGATAATACCGCTACTATTTAATTTATATGAAAAAGCTTGTTTACATTATATTAAAATAGACTTAATTTTTAAAGGCACATTCCAATTGATAATTTTATCTTAGGGCCGCCTACCATTTTTTTTAAAATAAAAGAACATGTGGTTTGATAGATAAGTTTTTAAAGCGTTTTTTCCTTAATATAAAATCTTTACACGTACTCACGGTTTATGCTTACATATATTTCAATTTGTATTTTTATGTTATATAAGGCTATACAATACACTTAAAGTATAATGAAATAATAAGTTAAGCATACCAATACCTTGAATAAACAGCTAACTCCTTACATCTATTATCAACACATTTGTTCCACAAGTAAAATTTTTAAAGTTTTCAAAATACATATTACGTGAGAGAACAAAATAAGTCTATCAATATAATTTTCGATTATAGGTAAGACAGAGACTACCCCCGTTTTCCTTTAACTCAACCTTAGATATAAAAAAATGACGACATTCTCGTCTCGTTCTCGTAGCATAAATGTTTTTAAATGATATTCGAGAATTATCATCAAGCCATTACTATTGTGGTGCGTTTTCTTTAAATTGTGTTGATTGCCCAAAATAGCTCTTTTTTACACCAGTTTTACATAAATTTTAACTAATTTAGTATACTTTTACCATTTTAATTTCAATTATTTAAAAACCTAATAAAACATTGAGGTAGTGAGCCAACCTACTACCGGACCTATCCCTAATGTATACAATCCATTACTCTAAGAATATAATATATAATATAATAATAATACAAAGAATATATATATATATATATATTATATACTTAGTATTACATGATATATATAATATATATAACATAATATAATTATGATATATAATATTATTATATAAAATACTATATATATTATTATATATATATATATATAATATATATATATATATATATATATATTATATATATATATATATTATAGGTATATAATGTAAATATATATTATATATGTACTATACATATATGTAGTATTTATGCTATATATATTAATGATATAATATATGCTATATTATTATTATATATATTATTATATATATATATATATTAGTATAGCTTAAAATTATCGCCCCACGTAATAAAAGTAATAAGAATTTTAAATGTAGTATATATTTATAATAATATAATATATATTATAATCATAATTAATAAATAATATAAAATATTTAATATATAATAATATATAATCAGAAGCAAATCAATGGTCGACATACTCTTATATGTGGCATTTAAAATGTATAAATAGTATAGATGTTAGAATATAGTATATATATATATATATATAATATATATATTATAAATTATATAAATTAAATATAAATATATATATATATATATAATATATAATAAAATTATATATATATATATATATATATATATATATTATATATATAAAGTATCGATATATATATAATAAATTATATATATAATATATAATATAATTAATAAATTTAATATATATATATAATTCATAAAATTAAATATTAATATATTATATAATTAATATCAATTATAAAATATATTATTATATAAATTTATCTATTATAATAATATTAATTATATAAATATAATTAATATTAATAATATTAATATAATATAAAATAATATATATTAATTATTATATATATTAATAATATAAATAAATTAATATTAATAATAATAATATATAATATTATAATATAATTTATATATATAAAATAACATATTAATAAATAGGTGGATTGTATTTCAAAACCTCTGCGAACAAAACTCGGAGTGGCTGATTTAAAGTCAAAACGGTAAAGAAACAAGTTTAATTGATCTAAATAAACTATGTTGTATGAACGCTTCATTATTCAAAAGTTTACGTAATGATTATGAGAGTTTATTACACTAGTTTATGTATTGTGTGACTATCGTAGAGCTAATGATAGGTTATACCTGTACGATATTATGTTATACTCAAATATATATAATGTTTTTGTAGCGTGTATATATACACGTAATTGCAGTGGATCATCTTAATTCCCTCAGGAATAAACACTGGTGTTAGCTATACCTGTTACCTTACCCTCGTTACAACTATGTAAATATTCAATACAAATAAATTGATTTGTCCATACTAGAGCAAGCAACCATTGTTCGCTTTAACAACCTCGACTCAAACACACACACTTGTTGTCTCTAACATAAAATATCCTATGATTTTACCTCTATCAACTTCACTCGGTGAGAGATAGACACAAATCCGAGCTATAAGCAAGCACACTAGACAACATAACATTAGGTAAATACTCAATATGAAATCTCGGTTACGAACAGTTAATGAACGTAAGATACAAAACATAAACATC
This sequence comes from Trachelipus rathkii, assembly GCA_015478945.1. Lineage (NCBI taxonomy): Eukaryota > Metazoa > Arthropoda > Malacostraca > Isopoda > Trachelipodidae > Trachelipus > Trachelipus rathkii. The sequence continues at coordinate 54,498 of JABUQX010041650.1, forward strand.
ACTTTAATAGGCATATTGACCTTTACATCATGCGACGATAATATATGAGACAACCGAATAGTCCAGGCATACTCCACTCCTAACAAAAACAAATTAGGTTATACTTAACAAGTAACTAGTAACCAGTGATCTATTTGACTCTTCATGCCTTCGCGAGATTTATGGTTTACAAGATTTGAAAATCACCCATGATATAATAAAATAAATTTCTACCTTCAAAAATCTGCATAGATATTTAAATGAAAAACAAAATAATATATTAGTATATAGTATATATAGTTCATATAATATAGTAATATATATAATTATTTAATATTATTATACGCGAGCTTAATAATTATCAGTCTCATTATACGTTGACACACATATATAATAGTTAATATATAATATAATATATATAATCATTAAAAGGATAAAGTAACAACTTATCTTTTGTCTTTTAGTCTTCATATAGGATCAATAGGAGCATATACCTAGAGCGTTTAGACAAATGTAATCTCTATAAAGAAGAACTTATATCTGCGTATATATAAATTATGATATAACAGCAATTTGTTGTGTGCGCAAATCTGTGTTCCTTAATATTGTATGTCGTTAGTATTAAACTAGGTGAGCAAGGTTTATATTCGAGTCTTTAAATAGAAAGATTAAGATAGTATATTATGTGTATAGGGCGTCTGAAAGAAAGAGTACAGGTATATATAAGAGATAGACTAACTGCGAATTCTCTATTAAAATGCGTTTATATCTAATGTTAGCTTTCTGGTCGAGTCATTACAATATGTTTGTTTCAATTCATTTGAAAGAGCTCGGAAGCATAACAATTTGGCAGAAAGTTCAAAGTGAATAGCGGTCAAGAGGACCGCGTTGATAATAAAAAGAGCAAAATGTTCTTCATGGAGTATGACACCTCATTTTGCCTCTGCATACATCTATACTACGAGTGGCCCTAAAGTCAACAATGAATATAACGTGAGAAAACCATAACTAGGTGCTCTGTGTGAAAGCCACAAATAGCCTATATGTCATTACTTCTAGAACAAACATCTAGGACTCTGTAAATCCAAGGTTGTTATGCAGAGAGGGAGGAAAAACTTTATTATTATAAAGAGAACCAAATGAGTGGAATGGTTGCGTAAATAAATAAGGTAAATCCAGACAATATAGATTAAAGAATGACTTGTTGTATTAATCATCTATTTATTGCATATGATGACGACATACATCCTCTCACTACTGAAAGCAATGACTAACCAGGAGAGCAAATTTAAAAGATATTAAAACTGTCTTAATACTATGAGGGGCACAGTAACTTCTAGATTACGACTTAAGGAGTATCTATGAAAAAAAATAATAATTAGTCTATATAGTGCGTATATTTAGATTAAAAAATACTCTTGTACTTCATATACACGATTATAGTGGTGACTATTCTGATAAAACCTCACAAGAAATTTGTGAGACATAATCATTAATGGAAATGCGATGCAAACAAGTTGGTTCTATTATGAATCGTAACATAGCCCTCGAATGCATAGTTACTGAAGTTAGCTGTTCAATCTTTATATTTTAAAAAGCTCACCAATATATTTAATATTGTTTTTGCCTAGGGTGTGACAATCAAATATGAGTTGTGTTTTTTTTTTTTTTTTTATATTTTCTTTGTTTTTTGTGAAATTATGTGTGTATAGAAAATTACTCTTTTTGATCTGAGATAAATTTCAGATGTCCGAAATGAGTAAGACGTTGTGCTGGATGTCCAATGCTATTAGTGAAGACTTAATAGTCTTGAGGAGAAGTGATTGAAGACTTCTCATAATCTACAACAATTGGTGAAGGAGTCTCTATTTGGTATTATAAAAAGTGCTCAAGCTAGAATCACCAACAAATAGCGATCGTATAGAAAACAAGGTGAATTGAAATTTGAAGGCTTGTACTACCAATTTGTCTCACAAGAGACGGTTAACGAATAAAGTAATTGATTGCTAGGGTATGGGTCTAGTCGGATTACCACATGGTCTACACGCCAGGTGCTAAGTTCCTGAGTAAAATCGTTCCGACTTCAAACAGTGACGTAAGATGCTCTATACACATTGTTTTCAACTATTACGCTTTCACATACTGAATTAATGTAAAATATTACTGAATATCAAAAAACTCAACAGTTCCTTACAGATTATCAATCTAATCTAAAACATGGTATACATTTATAGTTTAGCTTATTTATAATACCAATCACCCCACGTCCTCTCAGATAAAAAAAAAAAAAATATAAACCATTTTTATATAGTTCACTTCACAATTGTCTCCTCATTCTTTCACCGTGGCTGTGAAAGAATTAATTTAGGACTCTTATATTATGTTCTTTTAACTATCTCGCTCAACTCAATTTTACCAACATCATCACAATTAAGTTTCCATCTAATCATGTTAAAAAAGTTCTCCCCCAGCTCATACAGATCATTCATATGTCTCGCCTCCAAATATTGAGATGCTCTTGTGGCTCATAGACGCCGCAGGTTATGCTCAAGCTCCGAGTAACTGCTCTCTCAGAACTAATATCAGAAAACTTCTATATATTTTCTAAAATTCTTAATAGTAAACACCCCGTATGAGGCATCATGTGAGAGCACAACTGTGTGGGAGCCGTCTCAATAGCGATTTGCTATTCTTTTCAATCCAAACCCCTTCCGTCATCGTTTCACATCCTGAAAATACCATTCAGCTAATAGCAACGATCGGATGAACAAATTTTTTACATTTGTCTCTTTGCAGAACAAGCAAATTGGAATTATTATACAGATTTTAGATAATTTTTCTTCAATACTCTCGACTCTGCGGCATCTGTAATAACGTCTAGTGACTGTTGCTCATAACAATATACCCTTCCTGATTGTTTTAATAGTTATAACCCCACTCTTTGCTTTGTACTTTGAGGAGAACCGGCAATTACATGTACCAACAAAATTCAATATTGCCACCCACCGGAAGTCATGTCATAATATATACAAATTCCAGAAATAATTAAAGTCTTTAGTCTACCGATTTTCTTGTGCGTGCAGAATGCTTTTTAAAATGAGTTGAACTCAAATTATAATCAATATTATTGAAGTTGCTCAAACCACATTTTGCTTCTTGATTAATAAATCCGGACTTCAGATCAATTTCCCACCCACCTCTATTTAATCAAATATCGAAAGTGGCTTTGGGTCCAATTTTATTTTCTTCAGAGTCCCCGCCCACTTTTGATTACTAAACATTGGTAAAATAAAAGAAGGTAATTCCTGTTAATCTATATAATCCAAACAATCATGCTTCATCAATTAATTATATAATATATTCTAATTATAATTCTAATTATATCTATAATATATATATTAATTACTAAATTAATTACTATATAATTATTACTATAATTAATCTATATAATCAAACATTCAAAGTTCATATAATTGCGTACTAATATGTAAATAATTTGTCAGAATGGTACTCCCGCCCAATTTTGTATATATAATATTAATATTATATATTATTTTATAATTATTTATTATTTATATTATATATATATAATTTAATATATATATAATTTATCATTATATTTAATTATATATATTAATAATATAATATTATAAATTTATATTATATTTTAATATATTATATATAGATATATTTATACTTATTATTTATTTCTTTATATGTTATAGCATCATTCACATTTTGCTTATTATTATTATATATTATTTAATTATAATTGTATATTATAATATAATTATTAATATTATAATTATTATTAGTAATTATTATTAATAATTTATTATATTAATTTATTTTAATTATATTAATTATAACATATATATTATGATATATATATATATAATGATTATTATAATAGTTAATAAAATTATAATGAGTTAGTTAATTAGTTAGTTATAGTAAGTTATAATATATATTAATAATATAATATGATATATTAAAGCAATTTTGGTGTAGATGTGCCAAACACTATCTCAAAGTCAACGTCATCAAAGATATCACTGGCCAACAAAAAAAAAATGATATATTTTTTGCTGCCAAGGAATATTATATTGAATTTATAGGTTATATTCGGCGTGTTGAGCTGATTCAGAAATATCATTAGTTATTCAATTTATTGGCTCTAGATTCTATTGAGATACAGAGGGTGTATCCAGTAAGTTATATACTACTGTATGTGCAAATATCTTTTTAATGTGCATATTTTACAGAAGTTATCGTTTATTTCTTTTTTAAGTGGGACTACCTTTTATATATACTTATCTTTTTTATTCTATTATTGCAGAACACTATTGCAGTATTCTTAACCAAGGAGCTGTTTTAAATAACACCAATGTATCTATATACAGATTGCCAGCGAAAACCAAAGAAGAAATATTATACTAATCTTTGTTGAAGCAAGCATTATCTTGAGAGTCATACTTTATGGAATATGAAACTCTTGTGAGACCAAGATAAAGTCTTAGGGCTCTACCCTTATTATGGCTCTGAGATGATACAGATATAGATTCGAAAATCTACGTCAGAGGAAAAAAATTAATGGGACGAAGCCAAGCGATATATATGTGTCCTATGGTATGGCTGGAGCAGTTCACAAAGATATTACCACAGTACTGATTTAATATTGTCTTAGTTAACGTGAGCTACGGTATCAATCGTTACAAGAAACGTATTGCAGTATTCTCGGATATATATAATCAAGTCAAGGCGACTTTGTTTGCACAATCTCCGACGAATTGTCCCCATCCCTCATGTGTACACTTATCACTCCAGACACCTAGCATCGTTTGATGAAGTAAAAGATATCCAGGAGTTAAGTGCACCACTTGTGCAATGATAAGTTTGGATTGTAGATAATATAGTCAAATTACTTATCTACACAAGAAACAGTTCTCCCATTGGAAGAGAATCAGATGATTTAGTACGAGAGTTAAGTCTTTCATCCAAGCAAGTTTCTGAGCTTTTAGGCAATCTAGACTAAGATATTGAAAAAGACTGTCTTAAGAGGCCGAATGTAAAAAACTTTTTATCGACAAGGAGATAGTACTTCTTTTCATATTACATTGAAGAAGAGACCTAGATTATACTGTAGCCAACATCCCTGCGCTAACGACTAACAAATGGTGGTTACTTAAATACCGACCAGAAAATTGGTGATTGTTTATATATAAGAACGCGAAGACAATTTATTGAACAATGACAATAGTAGTACCCTTGTTTCAAATGTTCACTCAACCAAAAACGAAAAGAGGAATATGAAAAATATATAGAATAGATTCTTCAGAAGCATTAGAATACATGTAACTACAAGTGCGTCTATATTGCGTTTGATTTGAAAATAGTTCAACATCTACTTGGGCAGCAGAGCGGATTATACGTAGATAACCCTTGTTTCATTATGCTTGTGTATGATAGTTGGCGCTAAGAAGAACCACTGGAGTGAAAAAAGTTGTATGGAGCCTTGCTAGACAGAAAAATATGATATCTGTATGGCATCCAAAATCAATTAACGTAACCACTGTGTTGAATAGGGGGAAAAATTAATTTTCCCACCACTCCACAATCAAATATACTAGAGACTGTGAAAGATAGCTATATAATTAGTATGGCCTAGACAAAATAGAGATGTATTGGAAGTTCGGAAATATATATTGCCTTAATAATTTTTTTCCAGTGGAATTTTTGAGTATTGGAGAAACTCAAAGCTGTGGAAATACTTTAGCTATATGCCCTCAAAATTCCGTTACTCAAATCATCAAAGGACGGACAATTACATTAAATATACCTATGACTGATACCTCGTCTCGTTTCCGTCTTGGTTGATATCAGAACATTTATTTAGAATCTGAGCAACCATAAATCTGCCAAAGTGATATGATAGTACTCGTACAGAAAATGCATTCAGACTTCAAAAATTTGATAATCGAATAATAGACAGCAAAAAGTTCACTTCTTACAATTAGGTCACTATAGGTCAGTTTCCAGGAATATCATTTTAGATGAGTTATTATGTGAGGATACAAGGGAGAGGTTCCATCAAGATATTATGAAAATGTAGATGAGAGAAAAAAATGTATACAAATGGGAAGTGGAATACACAACATGATGGACAGATCTATTGTGAATTAGCCTTCAAGTGATATGTCCACATTTGCCACAACAGAAGACAAATATATATAGACAGCGAAATTTGTAATGCATTAATTGTTATTTCATTGTACTAAATTAATTATATACTATATATTAGCATTATTTATTTAACTCATTTCTATTTTTTAATTAATACTTTTAATTAATGCCATATTTTGAATATATTATATACTTTCGTGTTGTTTTATATATTATTTATTGTTGATTGACTCTAAATGAAAATTATTCCTACAATATTAATAATATTTTTTATGTTAATTATAAGTGATATATTTATTGTATGAATACCCATATGTATCTCATAAAATTTAAATACCTAGAGCCAATCTATGGAAATTACGAGATGAGATCAATTCATACGCTGATCAAGGATTTAAGGTCCAACAGATATATGATAATTATAACGTTACACTAATAGTAAAAATGAACATCTGTCAAATATGTTTATTTAGCCGACATAAATCTTTTGTGAGCCAGTGATAATTTATGTCATTCGCAAACTGTTTCAGCTATCTCCGATTCATAATATGAGAAAAGCTGATTGCAAATAGGAAAGACAGCATCAAGTAGTTATACTACATTTTATATAAAGATTAAGTTAAAAAATAATATATCTTTTAATGATATAGAGATTTCTGGAGGCATCACACGCTGTTAACTCAAAGTTATAAGATTAATTAATACAGAATGGGATTTGTGATAAATGAAGAGCGTATGTTCGTCAAGCTTATATGAGGTAGGTAGGCTTTAAGTATATTTTACAGGTAGGATGAAGTATTATTATGTTGTAAAATATAGCTGTGATTATTATAGGCATATTAACGTTTTTGAATTAACATATAAAATAGTGTTCTGAGGAGGGCTTAAGCTAGTAAATATTTGCATTGCATTAAAATCGCAACAAGTAATTATTGCTATTCAAGCACGAGTGCAAAGCACTATTGACTTCTCAATTAACCATTTGTTCCTCATTCTGTTAAATCTAATACATGTGAAAAATCATTGCTAAATTGTTCCTATTTTATGAATGTAGTCTTTTTTACACTAAGTAACAATTATTTTAAAGGATAAAATAAATTATAGCATAGATACTTATATAAGTTAACTTAGAGTATATCTGTAAAGATAAGTGACGAAAATTGGGATAAAAGGGGGGGGATGGGGAGGGAAACCAAATTATTTAATTTAAAAACTTAATTTTATAATAGTTATCTTATTTAAAAATACTATTTGTAAACCCAATCTTAATGTTACGACTTCTCAATTTCATTAGTAACATTTTGACAGATAAAAACTAATAGAAATAAAAGTAAATCTATAAGGAAAAACAAAAATATAAGAAGAGAGAGAATGAGAGAAGAGGTATGAGATGCACTCATACTATATATATACAAAGTAGTGCTCCTTGCTATGGCTATTAGATTATAAACACCATAGACGAAAAAAAACATCTATATGAATTACTCGCATGAGTGAAAGATGTACCTATTACATTTCTGCGAGATAATCCACTTCATAGAGAGGTCTCTCGAAGAGAGAGTAGGGCAATAACCTCTCGAAGTGAGTGCGCTAGATCATGTGTGATATCTATAACTAATAATATAATATAAAGCTATCAAAGAGAGGATATTACCTCCGTGTACTGCAACTCAGAATTTCTGCAAGTCATGAGCGCATAAAAGGAAATGTCATGTCTATATAACCATACACCACTACTCAGTTCGATTAGGATAATACATAATTGACTGTTACAGTTGCAACACATTTATTATAAACCATGATTCAAAGTTTCACTACATAGAATTATGACTTTCTTTTGAGCTCTCTTTAAAAATGTACTATTGAGTCGTATGATAAAAGAATACGAAGATTACTTAATATATTAGAGAAAGTTATCTTACGAACTATTCTAAAAGAAATATATAGCATTTGGTAAGAGATGTAATGTAAACGCACATCGTTTGTAGAACATTTATGTTGGACATTATGTTATCATGAAAAGAAGTAAATAAGAGTTTATAAAATAAATGTAGTAATGACAAATAGTATAAAATTCACGAAAACTCGTAAGCACACTCAAGTATCAGTAAATATATATCTATATATATATATATATATCTGATGACTCATCTAACTATGCCTATACCTAACTATTCTCATTGATCACTATTACAAATACTATATTTATCGCTCTACTTACACAACTCATAAACTACTCCACCTCCCATTAGATCATCGCTATCAAAAACGAGAGTACATACACTCCCATAAATTTAATAAATACTACTTATCATACAGGAGTACCTACATATAATACTCACTCTTATATCTAATATACTTACTATATAGCCTAATACTGAGCATATACTTATATATTATCCAACTATTAACTCTCTTTGCATATCCTATAAATTGATCATCACAGGCACTATATCCTCACTATAAATGACTAATCTTTACATTATCGATGCATATCATCTCCATTTAATAATTATGTAGAGAGTGTGACAACTCATAATATACTAGCTATATCTATAGAATCTTAACTCCTCTCCATAACCACTCTCTCCATGCTCACTCACAATCATATTACTACTCCTAACAATACTTCATATGACTATCTCTCTCACACTCCTACTATCCTCATTATTGAGCTCATAAAATCCTTATACGCGCTACGTATCAATTCATGCCTACCTCACTCAACTCATCCTCACTCACCACGCTTAAGAGCTCTGTTACCTAACCTAATGTCTCAAGTGCAATCTAACCCTTCTCTTATACAAGTGTAACGCTCTAACCGCTATCCTACAATGCTTCCCTATATCCAAGTCTCATAGTTATCATACACTACTAACAGCAGTCACTATACATATATATAACCGACTTAGACTCCTCCTGTTACAGTGAGATATATATGTGAGATGAGTGCCATGTCCAGCATCCCGAAGAGGACAGCATGTAAACTAGATAAACATAAACATGCTACAGTGATAAATAAAACATTTAGATTTCAGTCAGTTATTTCATCTCTACAAAACTTTAACAAATATATTTATTTATTCTAATTATTTATTAATAACCTTAAATATTAGTATAAACTAGATAACCTGGCCAATGTATCTACCGCTGTGCATTAGGCATTTGAATCCTAGTTATTAGTTCTATCTATAATGTGCTCTCTATAAATAGTGTCCAATATTGATCTATCTATAACTATATATATAATATACAGTACATTAATATATGTGTATTATTTCTTTTTTATATTCATTTTATTTAGGGGATTTTGTGAGCAGTACGGTACTTATTATTAAGTCAAGTGTGATTGATGACGAATGAATGATCCCATTCGTCGTATTCTCATCTCGAGTTTACTGGATTCCGAGTTAACACAAACTTTAACTCATACTTTAATATTTCACCTTGGGTTATTCTTATAGTTTAATAATAATATGAATATATATATAAAATATAATATACTAATCTAATATATCTATTGCTGCTGGCTAGCGCGTTCCTGTACTATATGGATGGGTAGTTAGACTAAGTTAGATTGTGTAACTGTTTCTAAGATTTTTAAACTCAAATACTTGTAATTTTAAATAAGCTTATTTTTTTAATATTTATATTTAATTATCAAGTGGGATAATAATAATTGTATCTTCTGATGTAATTAATAACACAATCATATTTATTCGTGTAAGTCTGATATATATATTAATAGTATATAGTCTGCATACTAATTTGAGTATGTCATCTTAGTATCCTAAATATTATTGGGTACCTCAATTGTGGAAAGAAAAAATCGTCCACTTATAGTGCCTTTTCTCGTCTATATATTATTATTATTGTAAATCCTATGAATATTAGAATAACATGGATGTATCGAAAGGTTTTAATTCATTTTAATTTATTAATAATTAGTAATTATTATATATTATATAATTATTTATTAATTAATTTATTATTAATATATTTATAGTTTATATGTATATATATAAATTTTATATATATTATTTTATTATATATATTATTTATTAATTATATTCCTATTTGTTTAACATGAAAATCCATTTAAATAAGTATTCATTCTTATTTTTAATATGATCTAAATATTCCATTTTTATTTTTGGTTTGTGTAATTATGAATATTTATCATTATATTTTGTTATTATGTTTAGGTTTTTTATATACAGTATATTCCTAGCTCACACACAAATTTAGCTAGTAATTATGAATTTTCATACAATTAAATTAAATAACAAATTAGAATTTAAAAGTATGAGGAAATAAAAGGAATTTAATATTTACAAAATATTCTCTAAAAAATTCAAATATAATTAATAATACAAAATAATAAAAAAGATATAATAAAAAAAAAAATAAAATAAATAAAAAATCTTGATAAATATAAAAAAAATAAATAATGTTTTAAAAGATTTTATTTATCATAATAATTAACATCATATTATAATAATAATATAATATAAATATATAATAAATAATATAATTATATATAAATATTAATAATTATATATAATATAATTAATAATATATATAATATTATTATATATATATCATAAATTCATATATAATATATAGATAATTATAATTATATAATATATATAAACTAATATATATTATATAAATTATAATATATATATAATTATATATATATAAATATAATTATATATATATATAATATATATATATATAAATATTATATATATAATATATTTAATATATAATATATAAATTAAATATATATATATAAAAATAATATTTAATATATAAATACATTATAATAATATATTTATATTAAATAACATATAATAATTATATATTATATATAAATTATATAAATATATTATATATAATTATATAATAATTATATAATAAATATAATTATATAATTATAATTAATTAATTTATATATATTAAATATAAATAATATATATATTTATATTTATAAATAATAATTGTTAGATTAATATATAAGGCCAAAATTAAATACGCAGGCAATGATATTTTCGTACTTTTTTATAAACTTCTGACACTTGCAATACTATGTTACTTAAGCTAGCTATGAATAGCGTGAGCGCTTTTGATTTGGTTCGATTTTTTTGTAAAAAAGCATTTCTATTACGCCAATTATTTTGCTTCACTAATTTCATTAAAGGAAAATTCTTTCAGACGTTCATGAAATTTTATATTAATATTTAGTTACAATAATAATAATAATTAATAATAATAAATATAATAATATTTAATAATAATAATAATATAATAATAAATAATAATGTAATAATAATAATCATTATAATATTACCAATTATTTAATAAATCTCAGAATAATATAGGTCAGAGTCTCTAAAGCTGACATCATGTAACTGAGAACGGCAGCACCTACAGTTTAAACAAAAACATAATATATATTTGGAGTGCAGAATTATTGTTATAATATGTTAACAATAATCTTGCACTAGTAACTGTCTACAGATGTCTATAGTTGTTAACTATAGTTGCTTTTGAAAGAAGGGAAGAATCCCTAACATATACTCTTTAAAACGAAGCTCAAATTTTTATTTTAGATTTTCATTCTAAATTTACATATCCTCCATTTATCCGTCACTTTTCCTATCTATCTGAACTTACTATATGTAAATATGTTTATACTATGTTTAAAATAAGTTTTGAAAAATATATTTATGGAACTACGGATTTCAGTCAAGATAGAGAATATGAATACGGATGTTTGAAAATTTACAACATTCATGTAGTATAAAGCTAGATCAATGTTATTTATAATGTTAATGTTTAGTATATGAAGACCTACTTCAATTTGTTACCTATAATATGATATCATTAGAAGATCGGTTATCAGTAAGTAATTTTTGGAGCTCTAGAGTAATTTAGGCAGGTGTTTTAAGGTATCTCCTTTGCACAAACCAGTAAATATTTACAATATTTGAATGTGGTTTAATAAGCGACAGCAAGCTTATTTATAATATGTTTTTATATGTAGTTAAAGCAAAAGATTAAAATTTTTTAAGTAATATTTTAATTTTGAAGATTTTTCAGTATTAATAAAATTTATGAGCTCTAGAGTAATTTAGCAAGGTGTTTTGAGGTATTCCATCACATGCCACAACTGTAAAAATTCTTACAAATAATTGATGTAGTAAAAAGCGAGAAGTCAAGCTTATTATATTTGTTTTATATGCTTAGCGTTAGCAGTGGACATCAGAAGCTATAATATGTATTTTAACATTATTGAAGTCAAGATAAAATTATTTGAGGTAGTAATTTTAACTTATTTCGAGCAGGTGTTTTGAGTACTCCTTTGCACAACTAGCAAAATTTTAACATATTATGTATGTAGTGATAAAACGTAGTCTAGATATATTTATATTGTTATTATATTGTAACAGCCAAAGAATCTAAATTTTTTATATATTATTGTTCATGTTAGATCGGTTTTTCATAATAATTTTCCTAGGTAATTGTAGCAGGTGTTTGAGGTATTTACTTTGCAGAACCGTAAAATATTAAAAAATTTGACATAGGAATAAACTGAAGAAAAACTTTATTTTATATTGTTTTTAATGTTGATAATTATATATATATTTTAGAAATAACTAATTTATTATAATATTGAGGTTGTATAGGATAGTTCAGATATTTAAATTATTGGCTCCTAGGTATTTAGGCAGGTGTTTTTGAGTAGTAATATATACTCTTTTATGTGAGCTACAACAACGTAACAGTAACTTACTAATTTGAGTGTAGTTGAAAAAGCGTTGTTCAAACCACTTATTTATATATTATTGTTTTTATTATTAGACTAGAAATCTATAAATTATGTTATAATTTTATAATCATGTTAACTACATATCAGCTTCGGTAAGATAATATAATAATGGGGCTCAACTAACAAATTCAAGAATTTCGCACACAAGAGTTGTCTCAGATAAGGTTTCAGATATTCACCTTTGCACAACCGTAATATATAATAATATGGAGTTTTATAGGATATGACTATGGTAGTGACTCAAAAGTGTAGTCTCTCATATACTATTTGATAGGATTGGATATATTGACATATGTGTCACACATATGCCAAGTATAATTCTCAGAATTTGTTCTAATCTTAGGGTAATACATTGAAAGACTTTATCGGTTGAAGATAAATTAAATATCCTCGCTCACTAGGTAAACTTCAGAAAGTATTTCTGGTTGAAGGTATCTTCTTTGCCAACATATAAATTATTTAAAAAACAATTGACATTAGGGTATATTTTATGTGGATAAGCGGAGTCCAAGTCGAATACGGTATTGAATAATTAGTCATATATTATGTGTATAGCATAATGTTATTATGACCTCAGCTATAAAAATATGTAACAATGTCACAACTCTATTATATTACAGAGATTAAGAATGTATCGTGTATTATTCAAAGAAAATATTTGGGTCACCTAGTAATAGGAGCAAAATTGTGAAAGTCTAATTTTAAAACTAGTTATCTTCTAAAATACATTTCAACATTCTGTAGCCTAATAACCTTGATTAAAATTATGATCTGATAAAAAAAGTTCGATACACGATTTCAATTTTACTAAATAACCAATGTGTCAATTATATAAAGAGTCGTCAGCACCCTCTTTTAGAGATATATAACAGATTTGTCGACTATTCCGGTAAAGTGCTAGAGTAAATCTAGAAAGACGTGAGACTGGTACTATCGAATTTCGAGTTTCACTGAAATGACGAGATGTTCGGATTCAAAATAGTTCAAATGTGAAATTTACCAGATTGAGTAATGTTGTGTGTGATGGGTATATCAGTCATTCGCTTTAGCACACACCTTTAGAAATATAATCCCCTATAAAAATTATTGTAAATGAGATGGTGAAAAGCGTAAGTAAAACCTTTTATATGTTATTTTAATGTGTAATTAGAGTACATAAGAAAGTTCATAAATTTGTTTAATATGTATTCATTGAGTATCGTAATATATATCGGTATTTTATGAATACCATAATTTGGGTACTCGCTAGGTAATTTCGGCAGAGTGTTTTGATAGGTATTTTCCTTTAAAACAACCTTAAAATTTACCCATTAATAGTAGTGATAATAGCGATATGTAAGCTTAATTTGTATTTTCAATAATATCGTGTATTAGAAAGACTTCTATAATTTATGTATATATAGTGTATTACATGTTAGATCGCGTTTCAGATATTATTTTGTGAGCTCCTATTTAATTATTTAGGCAGGTGTTTGAGGTATCTCCTTTGCAAAAAAGTAAATTTTGTATATTTATACAATTGATGTATATATATACGTGGTTCTATTTGTTTTATATATTGTTTAATGTATAATAGCAAAGAAATCTTAATTTAGTTTATATATAATATGTATTCATGTATAGATATCGGTTTATCAAGATAAATAATTTGTTACTCACTACGTATATTAGGCAGGTGTTTTGAGTTTTAATCTCCTTTGCACAACCGAAATATTTATACATCATTGATGTAGATACTGTAATTTGTCTATTTATAGACTATTTATTTATAGTTTAGACCCACAAAATTAAAAAATAATGAAGAAATCTAAATTTGTTATATAATGACTGTATTCATGTTAGATCGTATTCAGATAATAATTTGATTTGGACTCCTAAGAATTTTAGGCAGGTGTTTGAGGTACTCTGTATACCTTTGAAGCATTAACCCGAGTTACAAAATACTTAACTCATATGTTAGATGAGATTAGTGAAAGAAATGCGAGACATTAGGTGACAATGTCTTCATTGGGAACTATTGTTCTTCACTAGCTTGAGTAATATAGCAAGAAATCTAAATTTTTTAATATGTGTATTCATGTTAGATAGGTTTATTCAGAATATAATAATTTGGGCTCTAAGGTAATTTATAGGCAGGTGTTTGAATGGTATCTCCTTTGCCAGCAACGCCGTAAAGATAATTTACCAATATGAATGTAGTGATAAAGCGTGGTCAAACTTATTTATATTGTTTTCTGCAACCATCCCACAAATCATAAAAATTTGTTATAATTTGCTATTCATCGGTTAGATATCGGATTCATGAATAATAATTTTATGGGCTTCACTAGGTAATTATTAGGAAAGTTTATTGAGGTTATACTTCTTTTAGCACACAACATAAAAAAAATTGTTAGACACATTCTATAGTAAGTGATAAAGCGTATTAAAGCGTTATATATTAATACTTGTACATACAGTTAATCGCAAAAGAATCTAAATATATTGGTTTAATGAAGAATAAGAGAGTGAGTATTCTTGCTTAAGAATTCAGGTTTCAGATAATAATTTGGGTGCCTAGGTTAATAGGTAATTATAGCAGGTGTTTGAGGTATTATTTTCGCATACCACAACCATAGAAATATATTTACAATTATCGTATGTATGATAAACGTACCAGGGCTATCTTATATTGTTCTTATATAGTAATCGAGCATAGAAACTCTAAATTTTTGTTATAATTGGTTCATTCTAATAGATGATCGGTTTCAGACAATAATTTGGGATAGCTACTAGAATTTAAAGCAGGTGTTGAGGTATGTCTGCTACACAACCATAAAATATTTAAATTATTTAATATAATTGATGCACTTAGTCAAGCTTTATTTATATTGTTTTATGATGAATAGCAAAGAAATCAACATTTGTTTTATGAATTTGTTAATTGTAAATAATATATCGGTTTCAGTGAATAATTTGGGCTCCTAGGTAATTTAGGAAAGTTTTTGAGGTATCTATCTCTTTGCACAACATACAGAAATATCTAATCAACACGATATTCATTAAGTATGATAAAGCTGTTCGATCAGGTATTTAATAATGTAATACTGTTATATAGCAAACGAAATCTTAAATAATAGTTAATAAATCGCAAGAAGATATGTAGATTAGTGTGTAAGACCATTTTTAAGTTTATCTTGATATTATTATCTGGTTTTATTTGTAAAGTGCCGCACGCTAATATAATCTACATTTACATCTCATATATATATATTATAATTATATATATATTATTTATAATTATTATATTATTTATTTATATATATTATATATATTAATATTATTATATTATAGTATATTTATATATATTTGTATTATATAGTCTGCCTCGGTTGCTCTTTTGTATGGATGAGCTATAATGCCTGGGAGCGCTTTGTGTTTACTCTGTTACTGTACCGAGCACGTGTTGTCTGGGAGAGTTAGATTGCTGCCGACATAACTCTCTGCCACGGATCTACACTCATATATTATATATATTTATTTTAAAAATACTTTCATTTAAAATTACATTTCTTGTTAATTTCTTCTTTTTTTCCCCCAGCACTTTTTCAAATTTATCATTCAGCAACTTCCTCGACTAATTACTGATGCCATCATTCCGATGTCAAAGTTTTTGAAGATGAAATATAAGTAATTACATGCCCCAGTGAAAAATGAAATCATATGAACTATTAAACGCTCCGAGATCTATTGTGAAGTGTCATTTTCTATCGTAAATTTTAAAGGTTAATTTTTCAAAATTCTTCTCCTCATCACATGCACATTTTGGCGCTACAATAATAGTTTAGTAATCTTGCCTCCGTTTAAGGAATATCAGTTTAATGCTATCATATTTTAGCCTTGCCAATACTCAATATACACTTTGATGTACATACGTTTATTATGATTGCAAAAAAAAAAATGGGCTGTAACATGTATTAGCAACACTGCTATCGACTGTTTTTTGAATGCAGCAAGCGTGTAATTTAAAGACGGACTCTATTTTATTAACAATCACATCTAACAGTGTCATATTTCCTTCTTGGTCCACACTCTCCACTCTTTGGTGCTACTTGTCCATGCTTATACTATACAGCAACTTTTCTGAAGTTTAACCAACATTACTAGTTAATTTGAGCTCTTATTATTTGCCGAAGAATGTATGAAGAAATGAACTTTAAACTCGCAAATGACTGTCTTATTTAGGGTTCAAAGCAATCTGAAACAAACCACGGGTCCTTCTTGAGTTTGGAAATTCAGGGCTGACTCATAATTTCCTGTTCAGTTCCTTAGAGGCATAAACTGCAGTTTGAGATAAGTTCAAACATTATATAATAGTATATCTAATATATATTACTATATATATATATATATACTTTATTATATTATATATATTATTATATATATATAATTATTCAGTATATTATTATATAATAATTTATTGAGCTCTAAGTATATTAAAGGACAGCTGTTTGGTGATAAAATCCTCCCTTTGCCACAACTCAGTTAATAATAATTATATAACAATAAGAATGTAGTGATTATCATAAATAGCGTGGTCAACTGTATTTATATTGTTTTATTAGTACCATAGCAAAAGAAAATCTAAATTTGTTTAATATTTGTATTCATGTTAGAATTATTCGGTTATTCAAGATAATATCATTTTAGAGCTCCTAGGTAATTTTAGGAAAGATTTTGAGTATCTTCCTTTGCACAAGGATAAAAAATTTTACACATTTCATGTTAGTGATAAAGCGTAGTCAAGTGTTATTGTATGAACTGGGAGAGTCATCTTAGTATTATATTTAATGAATGTAAAATGTGTGTGAAATAATATTTATTGCATGTTTTATGTTTTCTTTTCATAGAAATTACATAATTATCTTTGGGGCTTCCTTAATGTGATTAATTTAGAGGAGCTAGTTGTATTAGAGAGAGTATCTCCTTTTTCGCACTAACCGTTTAAAATATTATTCTATACTAATCAGTGATGTGGTGATTAAATAAAAGCGCTAAGCTTCAAAGAGAATTTAATGAATCTTACGCTTTAAGCCTACTGTGTACATTAAGAGAGACAAATGAAAGAAGAATACTTCAAATATTTACATAATAAATATTCTTATTCTTGTCGTGCGGTATTTCGAGAGTTTTCCAACAGATAGCAGTAAATCATATTGGCTCCTAATAGCCGTCAATATTGTTATGCGACAGGTGTTTGAAAAGATTTATGTTTATTTCCTTTTGCACAAACATGATATAATTTCTTTTTCATACGAATATGCATGAAAACCTGAGAGTAAAAATTCACACTTGATCAGATTTAATGTAGTGAAAAAGCGAAGTCAAAGCTTATTTCACTTCATTTGTCTTCATTGTGTAATTAAGCAAACGAAACTATCATGAAAATTTGTTTATCATATAAATGTTATTTCATGTTAGATTCGGTTACAATATTATAATTGGGCTCCCTATGCGCTAATTTTTTCTATCGACAAGGTTGGTACTTTTTTTAAGTCTTTGCGATCAAAAAAGAGAGCCAAAAATATATTGACTCAATTTATTTAGTGATTAAACGTATTCAAGCTTATTTTATTTGCTTTACATGCTGTAAGAGGCAAAAGAGATAATTCCTAATAGTGTCGTAATATATTATATTTGTTCATAGTTAATGAATCGAGATATATCAGATAAAATTTTAAGCATATCCGTTAGGTAATTCATATAAGAAGCAGGTAGTCTTTTGAGAGTTACTTTGACACAACCCATATTACATATACATTTTATGATGATAGTGGCAACTAAGAGTAAGTACAAGCTAGGTTTAATTGTTTTACATGTGTTAAGGATGCTACAAGAACATAATATATTAGTTACTATTTAGTTCCATCGTCAGACATCAAAGCATTGTTTATCGTTAATGTGAGCTAATGGTTAGGTATGCGCAGTTGAAGCAGGAATCATGCTTGATCCTTCTGTAGATTAATAGGCTAGGTTTTCGAGAGAGCGTAGATATTATCTTTGCACAAATTCTAGCTGGTTATAATGTTTAATGCAGAGAAAACAAGTTTTTTGATAACTTATTTATATTGATTTGAATGCGAAGTAAATAGCAGAGAAAGCAACAGTTTTTTTTAACTTTTAAATATTCGGGTGCGTTTAACATGGTAGATCGGTTTCAAGATAGCTTTAACATTCTGGTTCTACGCTAGTGTAATTTAGAGCAAGAGAATTGAGTTAGAGGTTAACATCCTTTGCAAAATAACCATAGTAAAAATTGTCAACAAATGTCTTGCATGATCTAGCTAGACTTTAAATTAGAGCCGTCACAAGTCCAATGACTATTTTTATGAGTTGCAATTGTTTTATGTGAAATTATTGTATAGAGATATTATATTATTTTAAGTTAATTATACTAGTTACCAGTGTTAGACTCTGTTATATTCAGATATTATAATTTTGTAAGCTCCCTATAGAGGGTATATTAGCTAATATGAGAACGATTTTGCACAGGTCATATACTTGTTTAGACAAAGTTTTCAAAGAGAGCTTTAAACTCCTTAATATATATAGTGTATCAAAGTTAGTTGGTTTCACAAGGTTATAATTGTATATACTCATATGAAATGATATTTATCTTGTGAAATCATAACCTAAGAGATGTATTTAAACTTTATTAGTCTGTTAAGCCGATCGTGCATGAGTATGGCTATTGCTAATATGACTCTTGTCGCATTCTTACACATATTACAGTTTTCCAGTGAGTGAAATAATTTAGTCTCCCTTGCACACGCGTAAATTCACATTAGCAGCGTTCATATGATTGAGTGGTTTGGAGGTTATACTCTTTGCCCCCACGTAGTAAAATATTACAATGATGATGTAAAATTAACATTAATAGCTGAGTAGTCAAACCTTATTTATATTTGTTTATATGTGTAATAGCATATAAATTTCTATTAAAATTTGTTATACTAATATTCAATAGTTAATATTCGAGGTTATTTCAAGATAAAATAATTTGGCTACTTAGGTAATTTTAGGCAGGTATTTTGAGGTATCTGCTTTGCACAATAGTAAAATACAATATTGTCTTTTTCACTTTTATAATGTAGTGATAGAAGCGTATGTACAAAAATTTATTTATTAATTTGTTTTTCTTTAATAGCAAAAAAAATCTAAATTCTGGTTTAATAAAATATGTTTTACCTATTAGAATACAAGGATTTCAGATAATTATTTTGTGCTCCTAGTTATATTTATCACGCAAGTTTTTGTAGTATCTTTTGCTACAACTATAATAAAAATTTAACACATACATGTAGTGAATAAAGGTTAAGTCAAGGTGTATATATAAAGATTGTATATATGTTATAGCAAAGATCTCAATTTGTGATATATGTTAATTCAATCGTTAGATCGGTTCATATAATATTGTGGGGCTCCTAGGTAATCTATTATAGCAGTGTGATTGAGTTGGTTTCGCTTTGCACAACCGTAAAAATTATTTACAATTTTAGAGGCTGATATCCTCTAGTTTAAGCTTATTTTTTATTGTTTTATGTGTATTAGCAATGAAATCTAAATTTGTTATATTAATATATTTTTCAGTATTAGTATCGGTCTTAGATAATAATTTGGGCTCCTAGGTACTTTAGGCAGTGTATTGAGGTATCTCCTTTAGCACAACCAGAAAAAATTTACCCAATTTGATGTAAGTAGATTAAAGCGTAGTCAAAGCTTATTTATACTTTAGTTTTATATGTGTTATAGCAAGAAAATCTAAATTTTGATTATCAAATTATGTGTTCGATGTTTAGAAACGGTTTCAGTAATGTTAAGTATGGGAGCATAATAGGTAAATTTAGGCTAGGTGTTTGAGGTATCTTCATTTGAATCAACGTTAAACAATATATATTCACAATTTGAATGTGTGATAAAAAGCGTAGTAAACTATTTATATTGGTTTTATGTGTAAATTAGCAAAGAAATCTAAAATTTGTTATATTATGTATTTCCTGTTATATCGGTTTCAGATAATAATCTATGCTCCTAGGTAATTTAGGCAGTGTTTTGAGGTATCTTCTTTGCAACAAACATAAAAATACCACACATTACATGTAGTGATCAAATGAGCGAGTAAGTACAAAGTATCCATATTTTTTATTATTGTATATAAATAGTTGTTAGAAAATGAAAATCTATAACTATATATATAATAATATGTAATTCATGTTAGATCGGTCAAGTTTTAGAATAATATTTATTTATGGGCATTCCACTATATAGTAAATTTAGTTGACAAGTAGTGTATGAGGTAAATCTCCTTTGCACAAACCTTAAGAAATATTTACAATTTCATGTAGTGATGAAAGCGGATTCAATACACTTATTTATATTGTTTTTGTGTAATAGCAAAGAGAATAACTCAATTTGTAATAATATGTAATTCATGTTAGATCGGTTTGGTTTCAGATATAATTTGGGCTCTTAGGTAGATTTAGGCAGGTGTTTGAGTGGTTTCCTTTGAACAGGGCGAAAATTACAATTCTGAATGTGTTGAAATAAGCGTTAAGTCAATGCTTTTTATAATTGTTTTATGTGTAATAGCAAATTAAATATTATTTGTTATATAATTGTATTATCATGTTGCATATATTACGGTTTCAGATATATTAATTATTGGGACCTCTTGAGTAATTAGGCAGGTGTTTGGAGCGTATCTATCCTTTGCACAACAATGTAAGACATTCATCTAATTTGATGAAACAACCACCAAAAGAAAGATCTTGTCAAACTATTTTTATCTGAATTATATTCTAAATTAAATCAAATAAGTAATTAAGAATATCATGTTTTGATAGATTAAAAATAAAATAAGATTAAAGATAATAAATTTTTATGTGACTTCACAGTTTATTTAGTGCAGAGCTTGTTTGAGGGAATACTTCACTTGCACATACCGTAAAAAATTAACAATTTGAAGTTGTGATAAACGTAGTCAAGCTTTTTTATATTCGTTTTATGTGTAATAACAGATCAAATCTTAAATTTGTTGTGAGTAAATATTTTAATTTTCCATTTGTTGATAAGTATAAAAATTTGCTCAAAGGTAATTTAGTGCTCAGGGGTGTTTGAAGAGGACATTGACTTCAGGACAACCCCTTAAATTATATTTAAAGTGCTTAAGTATAGTAGAGGATAATGCGATAAGCTCAGAACTATATGCTCGGTTTCCTAGTGTTTATCTTAGACTTTTAGATTTTCTAAGTTTCTGAATATCATACGTATTTGTCCATTTTGATATGTATGAAAATTTATTTATGAGATAATAATTTGGGCTCTAGGTAATATATTTATGGCAGGTGTTTGAGGTATATTTATTGAAGAACTTAAAATTTACAATTATATATTATAGATACAGCATATAGTCAAGATTTATTGACTTGTTATTAATATATTGCTTAATAGCAAGAAGATCATAAGTTTATTGTTATATAATATAGTATTCCATGTTAGATCGATTTTCTAGATAATTATATTGACTCCTAGGTAATTGACCGTGTTTGAAGGTATCGTCCTATATACAAACCACGTATAAAAAAAAACTTATCATTTTTCATGTAATAAAAGGTAGTCAAGCTTATTTTTATTTATTAATATGGTAACTATGCAAAGATATCTAAATTCTGTATTATAAATTATGTATTCATGTTAGATCGGTTTTAGATAATATTTGGGCTCTAGGTAATTTAGGCAGGTGTTTGAGGTTATTGTCCTTTATGAAACATAACCGTACATTCACTCACTATTAATGTAAGTGATAAACGTAGTCAGCTTATTTACTATTGTTATATATAGTAATATGTTTAATAAGCAAAGAAATCTAAATATTGTTATATAAATTATGTTTCCTGGTACGAGTCGAAGTTTTCGAGATATAATTTTTGGTGCATCCCTTGGAGGATACTTTTTAAGATTTTGATAATACCATTGAGTTTAGAGGTATCTCCTTCACAACACCGAGTAAACAACCTTTACACGTTATAAAACTAGAAGGTGTCGTAAGCATATCAGTATAAATGAGTTATATATCTTGACGGACTTTAAATGTAGTGAGAAAAGCGTAGTCTTATAGCTCTTTTCACACTATTGATTTTATTAGTAATAGGCTAATAGAAAATCTAAATTTGTTATAATATGTATTCATTGTTAGATCGTGTATTCGATAGTATAAATTGGTAGCTTAGAGGGTACATTTAGAAAGATGGTTTTAGGTCTCTCACTTTGAACAACTGTAAAAAAACCTTACCCATATATGTAGTGAATAGAGTAGTACAAGCTTATTTGTTATTTATATTTATAATTGTATAACAAAGAATATCTAAATTTGTTTATAGATATTATTTCTTTGATTAAGGTCGGTATTCATAATAATAATTTGGGCTCTAGGTAATTCGGGCAGGTGTTGAGTATCTCCTTTGCACAACGTAAAAATGATTCTACAAATGTGTTGGTATGATAAGTTAAGCAGTAGTCAAACTTATTTTTATATATTGTTTTAAATGTGTTAAATAGATAAAAGAAATCTAAATTTGTTTAATATATATGTATTCATGGTAGATCGGTTTCAGATAATATTAAGGGGCTCCTAGGTAATTTTAGGCAGGTGTATTGAGGTATCTGACTTTGCGAAAAAACAGTAACCTTAATATTATGAATTTTAGTGATTAAGCTGATAGTCAAACTTTTATATTGTGATTTTTTTGGTGACGTGCATAAAGAGAAATCTAAATTTGTATTAGATGTATTCCTTTTAGATCGGTTATTCAGATATAATTTTTGCTTCCTAGATAATTATAGGCAAGTATTTTGAGTTTTTTTTAGTTTTGGCACTGATTGCCAAATTGATTGCTGACGTTTCTTGCACTTTAAAACAAGGTTATATTTAATTATATTATTATAATATATATATGATAGGCAAAAGAAATCTAAATCTTGTTATAATATGTATTAGCATGTTAAGATCAGGGGATTTCATTAATAATAATTGGGCTCTCACTAGTTTAACATTTAGAGTCAGGATGTTGAGGTATCTCCTATCTTGAACAAACCGCAATAATATTTACTAATGTAATGTAGCGATAAAGCGTAAGTCAACCTATTTATATTGTTTTAATGTGTACTAAGTGTAGCAAGAAATCTAAATATAATTGCTTAGAATATATTGATTTCACATGGCTTAGATCGGATTCAGATAAATTTATAATTCTTTTTTGAGAACTCATAGAAGTTTATAAGAGTGTATCTAAATAATAGTTTCAAACCGTCAAGAGAGCAAATTTGATGTAGTGATAAAGCTAGTCAAGCTTATTTATTGGGGGCGATGAGATGATAAAATAAAATTTGCACAATGAGGAAATTCATAAAACTATTCTTTCTCATGATAATAATATGTTTCCTGTTGATCGGTTTCAAGAATAAAAAACTATTGTGGCCCCAAGTTATTATATTTTAGTACAAGATGTTATGAAAGTTTAATTCACTCATACCAAACGATATTGTAAATAAATTAAACCATTTATGTAGTTGATATAAAAGAGCGAGGAGTATCCGAAGTTATTTTCATAATTGTGTGCATAAATATAATTGTCTACCTATAAGCTAGCAAAGAAATCCGCTCTTTTAAATCTATGTCTCGATTTAAGGATACACCCCGCATGTGTAAGAGGTTTGCGATTCAGATCAATTATAGGCTCCTAGGGGCACTTTTAGCCCTAGGTCTGATTGATAGGTATCTCTTTGCACAACTGTCAAAATTTTACAATTTGATGTAGTGAAAAGGCGTTATATTTCTTATTTTTTTATTGTTTTATTGTGAAAAGGAAAAGAAAATATCATAAATATTTGTTTAGTCTATGAGGACACTGTAGGATGATGATGTATTGTAATTATATCGGTTTTCAGATAATAATTTGTCTCCTAATATAAATTTAGCAGGTTTTTGAGGTATCTCTTTGACACAAAAATCCCAGTAAAATTCAGTTTATCTAATTGTTATGTAGTGATATTATAGCGTTATGTTTAAGCTCTTATATTGTTATCGTATGATGTGTATAATATAAGCTAAAGAAATCAATAAAAATCGTTTATTTAATAGATTATGTATTAAATGTTTTAATCAGTTCTCAGATTAGTAGGTAAATGATTTTGGCATCTTATCTCTAGGCTTAATGTATATTTGATTGTAATACAAGAGGATGTTATTATGATGGAATTTACTTTCATTATTTTAGTATTTCTAAATCCGTAATATATTTTTATAAATTATTTGATTGTAGAGAAACAAGTTATATCTTACCAGTGACCATTATATTTATATGTTTAGATCTTGCTGTTAAATTTAGGAACGAGAAATTCGTGAGAGTGTGTTTTTGATTAAGCACTTTATTTTACAGAGAGTTAGGTATTCGTATTTATCCAGGATATGTATAAGAGTTATTATTGGAGTCATAGCTCGATTATCCTAAGTTAAAATGATATATTACGACAGAGTTTTGAGTAGAGTACGTAGCTTCTTTAGCACAGAGAGCGAGTGAGAGGAGTGTACATTTTGCTATAATGCTGACTGATAAAGCATTAAAGTTCAATGACTTTATTTTATTCAATTATGATTATTTTAGTGTAGTTCATTAATATGTCACTAAAAGAACTTATTTTAGTTGAGTTAATATGGTATTCATGATTTAATAAGTATAGTTCGGATTATTTCAGATTATAACATTTGGGCATTCTTAGGTATATTAATTTAGGCAAGTTGTGTATTTTTGAATATCACTTTCTTTGCAAACCCGTAAATACTATTCTACTACAATTTGTCTTCGTACGTATACAAACGCCGCTAGTCAAGACTATTTATAATTGTTTATAATATGTAATATTCGCATAGAGACAATCCCACTTTCGATTTTAAAAATGTATATTCATCCGTTAGAAATCAGATTCATCAGATACATATTATTGGTCCCTACGCGCTACATTAGGGCACGACCCTTTTTGAAAGTATTTCCATTCTGAACATACAGTAAAAAACTTACCCTTTATGTTAATCGATTAAAGTGCGTCAAGGCTTATTTTTTTTGTTTATGTGTATATAGCCAAGATATCTAAATTTGTTATAATATGTTTTCGTGTTAGAACCAGCACACTCATGTTCAGATAATCATTTGGGCTCATATGTAATATAGGCAGAGTGTTGGAAGTATCCGTCTTTGCACATCCGTAAATAGTATATTACCAATAGTGATGTAAAGTGATCAAAGCGTAGTCAAAACTTATTTATATGTTTTATGTGTAATACAATGCAATGTAAATTTGTTATCATAAGTATTCATGTTAGATCGGTTTCAGATAATAATTTGGCCCTAGGTAATTTAGGCAAGGATTCTGAGGTAATCTGTTTTGCACAACCAACAACTTTACAATTTGATGTGTGATAAAGCGTACTAAAATACTGTATTTATATTGTTTAATAGTGTAAGTAGCAAAAAAGAAATCTAGATTGTTAATATAATAATATATATATATTCAGATAATTTGAGTCTCATATAATTTGGAATTTTGGTGATATCTCTTCTTTGCACGAAGCATTAAAAAAATTTACACATCATGTAGTGATAAAGCGTAGTCAAGGTTATTATATTGTACATAGTGTAATGCAAAGAATCTACATTGTTAAATGGTATTCTGTTAGATCGTTTCAGATAATATTTGATTCGTAGGTAATTTAGGCAGGTGTTATGATGGTATCTCTTTGCAAATATAACTTAAGTGTACATTTTGATTGTATGAAAAGCGTAGTCAAGCTTTTATTTATATTGTTTATGTGTAATAGCAAGAATCTATAGTATATGTTAGGATGTGATATATTAAAGTATATCATGTTAGATGCGGTTTTCCAGATAATAATTGTGAGTCTCACTAAGTAATTGTATTCAGCTGGGTGTTTTAAAGTATTAACCGGCTTTGTGCATAACTGTACATCATAATATTTAAGAGCTCATCAGAGTAATTCGAGTGGTGATAAATGCGTGAGGTAAACACCTATATTTTGAATATTCGTTTAAATTTGTAGTAAATAAAGAGTAGGATAGAAATCATAAATTTGTTATACAATATGAGATATATTTTTCTCTTGGTAAGTGTGCTGATTGAGTATATGAGCCGGGCACTTAAGGAGATAATTTAAATTTATGAGTGAGCTCTACTAGGTAATTTCGGCAGGTGTTTGAGGTATTTTCCTTTGAACAACTTCATAGGATGATTATCTCACATTTTATTTTATCGTCACTTTTCCCTCTTGAAGCCTTATTTGTCTTGTTATATGTGTATATTAGCATTCAACTCAAAACCTTCAATATTTTGATTTATTTAACAGACTCGCCTTCTGGCTTATAATTCGGTTTTTTAAGATTAAATATAATATTTTGGGCTCCTATAGTAATTCTAGGTCAGGTGTAATTCGTTACGACGAATGTTATCTTTTATGCATCCCTCAGCCACTAAAATCTTCTAAAAGAACTCATCAATCTATGGTAGCGTATTTTTTCATCCCTCTATTGATGAATAGCGTAGTCATGCATTTGTATTTCTTATTATTATTGTATTTTAATTATTATTATTAATCCGGAGTATGTTTCTATATCATATCTGTATTAATATTTTAGTTTTATCCAGTCAACTGCAAATAGTTTTATCAACATTGATATAGAAATATTATTACTAGTATTTAATACCATATTATATTGTATTATTTTTTTATTATATTTTTATGATAATTATTTTAGTAGTTCTACTCTTAAAAGGCTTTCACTATTAGATAATATATCATTATATTATATTTTTGGCTCCTAAGGTAATGATTCGGAAGGGTTTTTCACTGAAGTTATCGTGTCTCTATTGCAAACCAATCGGAAAGATCTACTAAGCTTCCAAATTTTCTAATAGTAATTCATGACTCCTTAAAAAGTTTTTATGTGTAATAGCAAAGAAAATCTAATTTTGTTATATATTATATTTATGTAGAATCTTAGGTTAGATTATTTTATTATTATTATTACGTTTCAGATATTAAATAATTTTTTGACTCTTAACTTGTAGGTCAATTTTATTATTTAAGTGTATTTTATTGAGGTATCTCCTTTGAGCTACAAATCGTTAAATTATCTTATTTACATGTGAGTAATTAGTATGTTTAGATAATAAGCTCTGATAAAGATTAAATTTGTTACACTTTAGAGCATAATAACGTTTGTATTATGTGTTTAATATAATTAATACACAGACATATTAAATTTGATTTTATAAATATGATTCATTGTATTAGTAATTATTTCGGTATTTTAAGATTTAATAATTTGGGCTTCTCACTTATGGATAATTTAGATTAGTAGGTGTTTTGAGTAGGTTATTATTATTATTATCACTTCTGGCACACACCCGTAACATCTATCATAATGTGCTTAAACATTTGTTGTGTACTTAGTCGAAGAGCGTGGTCAAACTTATTTATATTGTTTTATAGCAATGTGTAATGAACAAAATATGAGTACCTTCTAAAATATTATGCTAGATGCTAAACTAGAGGTGGGTATCAACGCGTTTTTCATGAATATGATTTAGAATACCTAGGTAATTTAGGAAAGTTTTTGAGGTTAATTTAGAATGGATTAACTAAGAGGACATTATAATTACTATCACCACTACAACTAATATAATCGCCAAACGAAGTTACCAAAACAAACCGAAGTAGTTATTCATTATACAATAAAATGTTCAAAATCTAAAATTTTTAGTTTACTAGATCTCTAAAATTTCAATTTTAATTTAAAATATCTTCAGATAAATAATTTTTGGGCTCACCTCTTGATTGGGATTATTAGAGGGAGGGGTAAATTTTAAGGCTAGGTGTTTGAGGTATCTCTTATGCACAACAACCATAAAATATTTACATTTGATGTAGTGATAAAACGTAGGCAAGGGAAATATTTATATATTTTGTGTTTTATTATATATCATTCCACACAAGCACACACGTTGTATATATCGTTAATAAAGAATGTAATTGATATTTATTAGATTCTCGATCGGTTTCAGATCAATAATATTGGAAATTTCCTATTAGGTTTAATTATTTCTAATGTCACTCTAGATTATTTATTGTATATGAGTTATGTATCCTATGCACAACCAATAAAATTTATTTGACAATTTAATGTAATGATAAATCGTTGTCATGCTCGTGGCTTATATATATTATTGAGTTTTTAATTCCCTTGAGGTTGCAAAAAGTAAATCTAAATTTGGTTATAATTTGTATTCATTGTTAGATTACCAGTGTTATCAGATTTTAAATAATTTTGAGGTTTAATCATGTAATTATTATTGAGCTCAAGTATTATTTTATTTATAGGAATCTTTCTTTGCACAACATAAAAAATTGTGAGCTCTCACACTCGATACTTATTGATTAGTGATTACGGAAAGGTGTCAAGCGTTCCACTTTTCCCTACAGTAATTGGTACTACCTATGTTGTCACATTAGCATAATTAGAATCTAACCCCTTATGTCGTATGATAACTCTGTACATATTCTAATTATGTTAGGGAATATCTCGGTTTCCAGATAATAATTTGGCGCCTTCAGGTAATAGTTAATGCCGCAGCGTCTCGTGTGCGATGTATTCCTTCCTGCACGAGATGTTAACGATATTTGTCAATATATATGTGATTTACGTGTCATGATGATTGCGTTAAGTCCAACACCTTTTAATTTATGGTTTTGTTTTAATGTCTACATTACAATGAGAAATCCTTAAACTCTTGTTATAATATGTCTCCCCGTGGGTGAAAGTGACAAGTCGCGCAAAAACCTGAGTGTTTCCTACTAAATAATAATTTGGTCTCCTCTATTGCGACAGTCTAGCAGCTCCAAGCTGGTTGTGGTTATACTCTCGAGCGTGTATCGGAGCTATATCGCACACTAAGTAAGAAGATAGTTACCATAAGTGTTCTCTTCTTTGCTAAAGGCGTAGTCCCAAACCTAATTTATTGGTTTTTGTGTAATAGCAAAGCAAATCTACAACTTTGATTATATATAATCATACTGTATTCCTGTTAGATAGGTTTCAGTATAACTGTGCTCCTGGTAATCTTGTATAGCGCTCAGCGCTGTCGAATCTTGATGTTGCGTAGCACAGCTATTATCTCTTTAAACTCATAGCACATATCAATATCTTGCGCATCTGCTGAGTAGTTTGAGGTAGAAGCGTGTCTAAATCCTATTTGCGATGTGTAATTGTCCTACTTAACCAATGTGGTGATTCCGGCCAAATAAAATCGACACACTATTGGTTAGAAGTTAAGTGGAGATTTTCTCATAGTTGTCGAGGTCGTTTATCTAAATTAATAATCTCTGGACGTGTGTGCGGTCTGGCCTCAGGTAATTTCTATGCGCAGGTGTTTAATGAGGTTAATCTACTCCTCTGGATATTATGCCCACAACCGTAAAAAAAATAAGTTATTCCAATTTAGGGATTCACGTTAGTGAACTAATATGCGTAGGGTCTATAGCCCTTCTTTTATATTGTTTTAGGTATATATTTATGTTTATTTATTGAAAAAGCAGAAATCTAAATTTTGCTTAATGAGATTCTAAATAACATAAAGTTATGAACTTTATGGGTATAGGTTACCAAGAATAATAGTTTGGAGAGAGCTAGGTCGACATTTAGC
Organism: Trachelipus rathkii; assembly: GCA_015478945.1. NCBI lineage: Eukaryota > Metazoa > Arthropoda > Malacostraca > Isopoda > Trachelipodidae > Trachelipus > Trachelipus rathkii. The sequence goes on from JABUQX010041650.1 coordinate 85,306, forward strand.
AGAACAGGATGGTCTCTTGTGATATATGCCTTTGACCGCCACGCCGTAAAATGCGGATTTACAATTTGAAATTTCCATCGTGATAAAGCCCACGTTCTCACACAATCGCCGGTAGTGACTTAATTTTGTTTTATGTGTAATAGCATGAAATCCTACAAAATTCTCGTGTATACCACTATTTTATCTCTGCCAACTGTATAAGTCTCTAGGTACTCAGATAGATAGATTTCGAGAGCTCTGAATGTGTAAATTTGAGCTTGATGGGCGCCGCTTTGTATTTGAGGAGATATATACTGTTCTAGTGTTTACTAACAACGTACCTCAACTCACACCATCTCATACGTATAAGTAGAGAATTACTTGAGCGTAAAGTTATACGAACCCTTCATAATTGCTTAGTTAGTTTACCTCACCATCTTGACTCATCAACTACGCAAAGAAAAACATAAATTTGTTCATATTATGTATTCTTGTGGCCTCTGCATGCAACGAAAACCATACTCGCGAGTCTTTCACATAAATCCAATTCGACGACTCAGCCTAGGTAACATTAGCCCAAGCAGGGTGTTGTGAGGTAGCCCGCCTCGCGGCCTCACAAAGCCGCGCGTATAACTCAAACTTCATGAACTATATTTTGTGTAACGTGCAAAACTAAAACTAGCGAGCTCGTATGCGCATATTCTGAGTTCAGATACCTTGGTTTCTTGCTGTCATCAGGGGTTTCAAAAGTGAAGATTAAACCTTAAAAATTTCCTACATCATATGCTAGCTTTATTTTCCCCTGTTAGATTCATTTTCAAGAGCGATTTCGAGTACATTTTCGGATCTCCCAGGTAACTGTGTACGCAACGGTGTATCTGAGGTATCGCTCATTATCTCTTGTTAACAACAGTAAAAGTATTTACGGACTTAGTTCAATTCCTTATATGTGATAAAGTGTAAGTCAGACTCTCTATTGTAAGTTTACTTCTAGTTCTCACAGTATGTATGTACTAGTAGGCCACGGCGACAAAAAGCGAAATCTATTTGTTAGTAGGAACGAAGTAATATCTCGTATCCTTAGATTGTTAGCAGCTGCTGGCCGCTCGTGAGGAATTTTCAATACGAAAAGATTATTTGCGCTACCTCTAAAGGTTAATCATAGACATCGGCGAGGTGTGGTGTACATAGTGTAATCCTCCCCTTGCACAACCGTAATTAAATTCTAAAAACAATTTGACCATGAGCGTATGTTGCAGTATACAAACGAGCGCTAGTAAAAGGCGTTCAATCTCATATATTATATGCTCTGCTGTGATGGTGTTTCTGTTAATAGCAAGAAATCTAAGATACTTAACGTGATTGTTATTATTTTTTATAATTACTCATGTTAAGAGCTTATTTCCATTTTTACTAGACGACGCATGTCTAACCTATGCCAATAAGAACACCGACGTTTTATTCGTTGCCTTCTCCAGTTACATACGTTGTAGAGCTAGACCCCCTCTCAATAAAGATCGAAAGGCGCTTCCACTCCACTCTGTATGCGTATACGCGGTTGCTACTTCCGCTTGGCGCCTATCTATCGCACTCCGATACCAAAGTAAATAATTATCTATCTCTATAGTGATGAATGTAGATGGATCAACGCGAGTTTGTCCAACGCGGTAACTTATATTTTTGCTTTCTCTTTGTTCAAACCGTCATATTCGTCACGAATTAAATTCGCTAATAAGTTTTTGTTATTTGACCAATCATTCCTTCATGTTAGCCTCAGTATATATGAATAAATAAATTTTGCCTCTAGGTAACTTAGGTAGGTGTTTGAAGTATCTAATTTAAACAACCGTAGAAAAATTACCCATTTATGTAGTGTTAAAGCGTAGTCAAGACATATTTATATTGTTTTATGTGTAATAGCATAAAGAAATCCTAATTTGTTATAATATGTATTCATGTTAGATCGGTTTCAGATAATAATTTGTCTCCTAGGTAATTTAGGCTAGGTGTTTGAGGTATCTTTCTTGAAGAACTCTAAAATATTTACTATTTGATGAAGTGATAAAGCGTGTCAAGCCTCTAATTTATATTGTTTTATTATGTAAAAGCAAAGAAATTCTAAATTTGTTATAATTATGTATTCATGTTAGAGATCGGTTTCAGATAATAATTTTGGCTCCTAGGTAACTTAAGTAGGTGTTTTAGGTATCTCCTATGCCCAACCGTAAAAAATTTACCCATTTTTGTAGTGATAAAGAGTAGTCAAGCCTATTTTTATTGTTATATGTGTAATAGCAACGATTCTAAATCTTTTTATAAATATGTATTCATGTTAGCATCGGTTCAGATAATAATTTGGGCTCCTAGGTAATTTAGGCAGGTGTTTGAGTTGTATCTCCTTTGCACAACCGTAAAATGTTTACAATTTATTGTAGTGGTAAAACGTAGTTAGGGCTATTTATATTGTTTTGTGTATAATAGCATAGAAATCTAAATTTGTTATAATATGTATTCATGTTAGATCGGTTTCAGATAATAATTTGGGCTCCTAGGTAATTTAAGCAGGTGTTTGAGGTATCTCTTTTGAATCTGTAAAACTATTTACAATTTGATGTCGCAAAAAACGTAGTCAAGCTTATTATATTGTTTTATGTGTTATAGCAAAGAAATCTAAATTTGTCATAACATGTATTCATGCTAGAACGGTTTCAGATAACAATTTGGGCTAACAGGTACTTTACGCAGGTGTTTGAGGTATCTCTTTGCACAACCGTAAAATATTTACAATTTGATGTAGTGATAAAGCGTAGTCAAGCTTATTTATATTGTTTTATGTGTAATAGCAAAGAAATCTAAATTTGTTATAATATGTATTCATGTTAGATCGGTTTCAGATAATAATTTGGGCTCCTAGGTAATTTAGGCAGGTGTTTGAGGTATCTGCTTTGCACAACCGTAAAACATTTACAATTTTGATGTAGTGATAAAGCGTAGTCAAACTTATTTATATTGGTTTTTGTGTAATAGCAAAGAAATCTAAATTTGTTATAATATGTATTCCTGTTAGATCGGTTTCAGATAATAATTTGTGCTCCTAGTAAATTTAGGCAAGTGTTTGAGGTATCTTCTTTGCACAACATAAAAAAATTTACACATTCATGTAGTGATAAAGCGTAGTCAAGGTTATTTATATTGTAATATGTGTAATAGCAAAGAAATCTAAATTTGTTATAATATGTATTCATGTTAGATCGGTTTCAGATAATAATTTGGGCTCCTACTTAATTTAGGCTGGAGGTTTGAGCGTCTATTCTTTGCACACAACAGAGCGTAAAATATTACGAATTTGATGTATGATTATAAGCGTACTTGCGGCTTATTTTTTATTGTTTTACTGTGTCAATAGAAACGAATCTAAATTTGTTATAATTGTATTCATGTAGTTCGGTTTCAGCTAATAATTTTGAGGCTCCTAGGTAATTTAGAATGTTTTGAGGTATCTCTTTGCACCCGTAAAAAATTTACAATTGATGTAGTGATTAAAGCGTAAGTCAAGCCTATTAATTTGTTTAAGTGAAATAGAAAGACATTAAATTTTTCTATAATAATGTATTTCATGTTAGATCGCGTTTCAGAATAATTATTTGGGCCCTAGTAATTTTAGGCAGGTGCTTTGAGGTATCTCTTTGCAATAACGTAAAAATATTTAACAATTTGATGTAGTGATAAGCGTAGTCAAGCTTTATTTATATTTGTTTTTTCTGTAGGAAAGAAATCTAAATTTTTTATAATATTTATCATGTTAATCGGTTTCAATCATAATTGGGGCCTTCCTGTAATTTAAGGCAGGTATTTGACGTATCTGTCTGGCTTCTTGCACTAACCCGGTAAAATGTTTACAACCCCTATAACTCGATTATTAGTGTGTGCGTAAAACATTGGTAGGAGCTAATATATCTATCTTTTCCATCCACATGTATATTCCAGATAGAGAACATCCTAATTTGTTCATCCTATGATTGTTGTCATCTAACCCAATATAAATCAGATCGCGCGTTTCAGCTTTAATAATGTCCACTGCCTCCTTTGGTCCTTAGGCACCTTGTAGAAAGGAATATTAAGGCTTGTCGTGCAGTGAGGCGTTTTCTTTTTGCCACCCCCTCGAAAAATAATATATCTAACGTTCTATGGATATACGGTGTGAGAAGTCAGAACGCCGTAGTCAAAGACTAAATTTATATGTTTTAAAAACTAGATAGAAATCTATAATATGTACTCATTGCACCGTTTAGAGATGCAAATGTATGTCAGAATAATACTAGTCTTATGCTTTATCTGCTGTCATTTAATAGCTGCAACGTCATATGAAGTGAGAACCAATCCTTTGGCCACGACGATTGTCTCTAAGCATTGCACACCCTCACGTAAAATATTACAATCCGCTATGGATGTGTTCTAAGTATATGATAATATTTTCGCAGTCTTTGAAGCTTTTCTCATTCTATTTATATTGTTTTCATGTACTAGTTTTCGCTACATGGACATAGAAATCTAAAATCATGTGAGTTACACTGTATTGCGTGCTTTGGGTAATCAGTTTTTTTCAATTAGTTAAGCAATTTTGGAAGTCTGACAGCTGATACAGTTATCTCTGGAATATTAAGATGGCTTGCCCTGTTTTACATCAATGCGTCGTCAGAAAATGAGTATCAAACTAAGTTTGATGTAGGTTGCACTTACACGCCGTAATTTAAACTTAATTTATATTGGTTTACTATGTGTCGACGTACTGCCCAAAGCAAATGTCCATAATAAATTTCACACAGGTGTTAATTAAAGTTTATGCCGCTTAGCCAGAGGATTAATGTCTACTTACTCAATTTTGGGGACCTGTTCAGCAGTCTGGGGTAAGTTGGCACAACGTCCATGTGTAACATTGTCTGAGGTATAAATTAATAAACTTCAGAAACGACCTGCTTCGGTTTCCCGGAAAACAAAAAACATTCCTGTGAATTGGTTTTAGAATCATCGCTGAGAATTTCGCGCGTCCGTAGCACCAAAGAGTGGATCATCCTCACGACCAGATATTCGTTTTAAGGCCGCCAGCTGTTGTATTTTAAGGAAGGTGTTTCTTTATCGAGACCCCTAACATATGCTAAAATCTTAAAATCAAAAAGCTCAACCCATCTCGATAATCTGCATCTGTAGGGGATAAAACACGCGCGTGGCTACCCGTTCTCTGAACTAGACTAATTAAGGGTTACTGATTGTATATAAACAAGCAAACAATTCTTTGGCAACCAGGGTAGCCACTCCCTCCCCCAACTTCCCTCTTACTTAAGTTAGTTGTTTATTGGTTCCGCGATCGTTATCGTTTACAGAAAAAGATCAGTCTAACCATTGGTTTGAAATAACCTAAAATACAATGCTATTCGAACCGAGTCGCGGAATTTCTGTAAGATCGGTGATAGTCAGGCGATGAGAGTGGTGTGCCGAGGGACAGTGTCGCTGAGTGTGTTGCTTTTTTGGGCAATCAAGAAGATTTCTACGACGCCCGAATATTTGTTGATACGCTATCCGCGAACCAGTACAGGCTGCTGCCAACCTAGTTGACGATCCTTGCCCTGTATCCCATCTTAAGGGTATAGAGATAAACTTTCCTTATGGTTTGCGGTCAACTTCAGCTCCCCACAGTGTATTGAGAATCAAATCTTCTTTGAGTCAGAGGACGGTCAGAAAAAATTTACCGTTTACAATTCTCCTATCTCAGCAATGAGTTTGACTTATGAAGCAGTCGTTCAACCCGTAATTTTTCCTATTGTGTACTTAATGTGTATATAGTTATTAAAGAGAAAAATCTCTAATTTTTTTCTTCTATAATAATATTCATTCATCGTTGATCGGTTTCCACGATAATAATTTGGGTATCGGTAATTTAGGCCAGGTTTTTTGAGGTATCTCATCGTATAGAACCTAAACAAAGCTCGCGAGTTAGAACACTTTACCGAAATTAAGATCTCGCGCTATTGCGAATAAAAGCGTAAGGAGCCAGAGCCGATTATTTATCATTTTCTATTCGTATGTTTCCATATATTATAGCCTTTATGCTCCCATCCGGTAAAGATGTAAGATCCCGACAGTGAATTGGTTTCGTTTTTAGAGAGTCAGTTGGCCGCGTAATTCTGATGCGCCCCGATCTGAGTAAACCAACCGTCGTTTCTCCATAACATTAACTTAATTTGGGTCCTCCGGTAATTTAGGCCCGTGTTTTGCAGACGTTACTAATTCTGAGTCTCGCAAGCCGTTTCTTTTGATCTTTACTAATTATTTAACCGTATGGAAATATTTTACAGCATAGATTGTTTGAGGTCATATGATGATCAGAACAATTTGCGAGTAAATGTTCAAATTCTATTGTATATGTTCCGTTACTTCTATGAACTAGCATACAGATTACAAGACACACTTTGTGATAAATGTACTGAGAATTAAGTTCCACAGAAGCTTTTTACGTTTTCCATGTTAGCACACCTCGGTTTCCAAGAAATAATAATTTTTCGGCTCCTAGTTAATTTAGGCAGGTTGTTTGGGTATTTCTCCTTTGAAAGCACAACCGCTATCTAAGAAACGATTGCTAACGGCGGCAGGCGGCATTGTGAATGTAAGCGTGATATCACCCTAAGCGTAGGAGAAGCCTCATTGTATACATGTATATGTTAACTTACCGTATTCCTCCGTGTTCAGGTTCCTACTTCATCGGCCATGACATCACCCTTCTTATTGGCCATTTGCTGGGGTTGTTACTTCCATCTTCGCTTTCCTCGACTTTCCTCAGCGAGCGGTCATACATTATGATTTCAGTGGGTTTATTCACCTCCTGCTATTTGCATTAGGATCCAATTTTTAACAAAGGCAGAGGCACACCCTGTACAGCTGAGGGATTCCTCTATGAATCATGGGACAGTCCACAGCGACTCGATAGTAGTTAACACTGATGGTTCTAGAACGGAAGGATATGTGGGGACATCAGCTATGTTTCCGGACATCACTGTACGCTATATATACCCTTCCACCTTATTTGTCTGTTTTTTTCTGCTAAGCTGATGACGGTGAACAATATCAGTACCATCACACCAGAAGGGAACTATGCAATCTTTTTCGATTCAAGAAGCGCTCTCCAGGCGTTGCTTGACCGATCGACAAGAAACCACTTGAT
>JABUQX010041651.1:0-2500 GCA_015478945.1 Trachelipus rathkii
TTCGGTACATATTTTGGTGATATCAAATCATAAAACTTTGAAAGCATTTTACTTTCTGCACGTCAAACTGCTATGGGAACACCTAACATAGAGAAACGGATGGAGAATGAAAAAGATGAAATGCTGACACACGTTGTTTTTCTGAAAATCTAGTCTCTAAAGAGGATGAAAGTGAGCCAAGATATGGCACAAGTACAGAACGCTCCAATATTCAGCAGGAAGATTTGCTCTATGTTGTTGAGAATTGTACCTTTCTAGGTGGTGGAAGTTCTACTAAGAACTCAGCAGCAATAATATTTGGCGGATAAGAGAAAATCAGCCATTAGCTTGAGTCAGCAGTTTTGCGGAGTCTTTGACATTGTTCAAATTCTTTGACCATGATCCAGAGCACTGCATATAGAATAAATATTTTTTTGTTTAAATAAAATGATGAGTCACGGGTTCAACTAAAGCATAATATTTGGCTATTACGGAAAGGTAATAATGAAAATTTGGGTCTTGTTGCCGAATAGTATAATTGAAAAGCTGTTTTTTTTCTTGCTTGATTCGTTGCGTTCCTTTGACATTTTTCTAACTCTTCAATGATTTTTATCATATTTGAATGGAAAACAGCAATTACTGATTATTTTGAGTCCACCGGGTTTCACAAAATTTAGGCAAGTTTGGAATGTATTTTCTTCTGCAAATGGTTTATTATGTCTTTATTGTGGCAAAAAGTATTTTCGAATTTTCCGGAATAATGTTTAGGTCATTATGACCAAATTAAGCCGATGGCTTTACACAGTGAAAAAATCCTTTTTTAATATTTTCCCGCAGTTTCTTTTGAAACCTATGTTTTATCCTGCCAATGTTGCGAGCCATCGTGCCATGAACAAACGCAAGATTGGACCCAAACCTTCTTTTCTAAAAACAAATCAATCGTTTTGCCAGTGATTTTTCCATCCGTCTCAGAACTTCAACTTAGAAAGTTTTTCCGGAACAGTCCATTTTTTTGAAGATCGAAAACTTAAACCCCTGTAGATACTTGTTCTTTGCTGACAATCTGCTGTTTCATCGACAATATGGAGTAGACACCTTTTTTTTTTTTTTGCATCAGCGACAATCTAGCTAAGATACTGTCAGAAGAGCTAGCCTATACAAACGCACACAGCTAATTGACTTTCAAGCAAATAACTGAAGAACGAAAATGCATTAACCCTTAAGAAAATGTAATTTTTTAAATACGTTATTAATTAGTAATTAAACTCTTTATTATTCTATTGCTTTTCAGTTTTTCTTTTAATAAACCCTTAAAAACGCCGTCTGGCAAACAGATAAAGTTCATTTTTTCTTTGTCAGATTTAGTGGGCGCATGTGCCCCCTGCCCTTGCATATACGCCCTATATATATATATATATATATAGTAATATAATATATATATATATTAATATATAATAATATAATATATATATATATATATAATATATAATATATATATATATATTCATATATATATGTAATATATATATAAAATAATATATTATATATATATCTATATAATATATATAAATATTATATATATATATATATATATATATAATTAATATATATATAAGTATATATTATAATTATAGTATAATATAGTTATTATATATATGATATAATTAATTGTGACTTTAGCGTAATGTTCATGGATATTGATTTTTTTTCCAATAATCGTTTTTTTAATATCTTGTCCTACTCATGTTGTGATGACGTATGGGCGTTTCATAGCTAATATTTTGGTTTGGACCGAAAACTCGCTAAGGCTATAGATTTGTTAATTACACAGATTTACTTTTGTAAAACTTAACCACAACTTATCATAACGCTAGCTAATTCTCTCTCTCTCCTCTCTCTGCTCTCTCTCTCCTCTCTCTCTCTTTATATATATAATTTATATTCTATATTATTATATATATATATATTTTTATATATATATATATATATGAAGTATATATATCATAATATATATATATATATATATATATTATATATATATGTATATATATATTATATATATATATAGTAATATATATTATATATATATATATAAATATATTAATAATATATATATATATATATATATACTATATATATATATAGCCGTGGCAGAACGGTAGAGCGACGGAGTCGCATGGCAACGGCGCGGGTTCGGATCCTAGTTATCCTAAGTAGAAATTACCTAGAAGTTCCCTCCCTCCTTGAATAGGGTATGCCCGTGAGCTGAACTTAAATAAAAATATATATAATATATATATATATATTATATAATAATAAAAAAATATATCTATATATAAATTATCTGTGATTTTCTATATTCTAATATATATATTAAATGATAGTATATATATATATTGGCAATTTTGGCTTTGGCAGACAATTTATTTTGGTTTTTCTGCAACGCCTTTATGTTCAATTTGTATGTGTTGCAACATTACATAGTCTAGTATTATTGTTGGTGATTCTAGTTTATGTACTG
>JABUQX010041651.1:7500-25000 GCA_015478945.1 Trachelipus rathkii
AATCTGTCTTTTTATCAATACTTTAGGAAATTTTTTCTGCAAAATAACGTTCGAATATTGATAAAATTTCAGCTAATAAATATTATAAATTATTTATATTGTAAATAGTTATTTAGGTATATATATATATATATATATATATATATATATATATATATATATATATATATATATATATATATATATATATATATATATATATATATATATATATATATATATATATATATATATATATATATATATATATATATATATATATATATATAGAATTTAACTTGCTAAATTGGTGGCTTCTTTGTGAGCAAGCACCCTATATAAGAGGATGGTAATTTAAAAATCCATATTTGAAATGATGTTTTTATTCAACATAAGTAAAATATGCAATGAAAGTATAAAAGTAATAAAAGTCCCTTCTGTTGAGATACTCTCTCGTAGGCGAATTGGTAGTCACAGCCTTTTCCAGCGCGTTTTCCACAATTGCCTCTGACTCTTCGTTTAGCGAAAATTTGTGATCGAAATTCAAGTCGCAGCCCTTTCCTTGAAATTTATCTCTCTTGCCGGGAGGATTTCTGGAGAGAGTATCTTGAGTGAATTTATTTCTTCTGATTCTTATTGTTAATTTTATCTGACTGAAGAGTATCTCAACAGGACGGGTTTATATATTATTTCATTTTGACTTATGCTAAAATTTTGCTCGCGCAAATCTTAGCATAAGTACGAACATAAATTAAAATTTTTACAAAGTTATAATGGAGTGCTACATTACTTCCTGCGCTAAACACGGAGTGAGAAAGTATGTTATAATAATTATACAAGATATAAAAATTAACCTTCATTCAAATGTATACATATTTGTGGGCATTTGACAATGCGCACAAACATATAAAACATTTCAATGAGGTAAAAAGAATAAGTAAAATACATACATAAAATACTTTCAAATGAAAGCATATCTAATTATGTCCGAAGACATAAGTAGACATACAAACATTTGAAGGCAAAAATAGTATACATGAAATGTAAATAATATTCAAATACGAGCATAACTGGTTACATCCGAAGATCTAAACATATATACAAATATTTGAATACATAAAAATACAATGTTATATATACAGAAAATAAAAGGTGCATTCAAACACAAGCATATTTGGTTATATCCGTTAGATATAAACAAACATACAAACATTTAAATGCATAAAAATACAAAAATGTTCATACATAATAATTATTGATATGAAACAATTGAATTATTCACAAGTTAAATAGGCCACATTGATCGAACCGTTAAATCCAAGGAAAGGTCCAGTATAAGACGTTTCTAATGTATCCATGATTTGACCAATGCGCACGTAGTTTTCAAAGTTGTAGTTACGAGAGAAACATTGCTTGACATATGTAGAGACGAAGTTGCTTGAAGTTTAGGTCCTTTATTTGAAAAATTTCTTCATACATAAAAGGGAGAGGTCACAGAACCATTTAGAATTCGAAAAGGAATCAAAGTTCGTAGTGGAATCCAAAAAGTTTCTGCCCATAATCCAAACTTAAAATGATGAAAGAAATCCATACCGTAAAGGAAGTTACATATGTAGAGGCGAAGTTGCTTGAAATTTAGGTCCTTTATTTGAAAAATTTCTTCATACATAAAAGGGAGCGGTCACAGAACCATTTAGAATTCGAAAAGGAATCAGAGTTCGTAGTGGAATCCAAAATGAGTTTCTGCCCATAATCCAAACTTGAATGATGAAAGAAATCCATACCGAAAAGGAAGTTTGCTATGTCTAGCGATGAATCCTCGAACTGTTATAGTTGTGAAAAGGTGAAGACCATAATCCAAAATTAGAAATGAAAATTGAAGTCCAGTATCGATAATGTTCGTTTGCTCATTTTTCTTCGAGTGTTCACAGTTAGGAATTTAGTATTATTTTTAGTTTTTCTTTTTCTTATTTTTTTTTTTTTTTTGTGTTTTCTTTAGTAATCAGAAGGCATTGTTTGAAGTTCTGGGTGTTCTACTCCGGGTTCACCAATTATATAGGGATGATACTTGCTAGATTGGTGGCTTCTTTTGTGAGCAAGCACCCTATATAAGATGTTATTTAAAAATCCATATTTGAAATGATGTTTTTATTCAACATAAGTAAAATATGCAATGAAAGTATAAAAGTAACAAAAAGTCCCTTCTGTTGAGATACTCTCTCTTCGTAGGCGAATTGGTAGTCACAGCCTTTTCCAGCGCGTTTTCCACAATTGCCTCTGACTCTTCGTTTAGCGAAAATTTGTGATCGAAATTCAAGCCTTTTCCTTGAAATTTATCTCTCTTGCCGGGAGGATTTCTGGAGAGAGTATCTTTAGTGAATTTATTTCTTCTGATTCTTATTGTTAATTTTATCTGACTGAAGAGTATCTCAAACGGACGGGTTTATATATTATTTCATTTTGACTTATGCTAAAATTTTGCTCGCGCAAATCTTAGCATAAGTACGAACATAAATTAAAATTTTTACAAAGTTATAATGGAGTGCTACATATATATATATATATATATATATATATATATATATATATATATATATATATATATATATATATATATATATATATATATATATATATATATATATATATATATAATATAAATACATATATATATATATATATAAAGTGAATCACAATACCCTGCAATTTGTATTTGTAAATACCCCCAAATGTATTTTCACCATGCTAGGATACGATCCTGGACCCTTGCAGATGAGCGTGCATGTGTTTGACCACTACGCTACGACGAGACAAAAGAGAAACCGAGAATACTTCTACTGTCCAAGAAGAGCACTACTACGGTTCCTCCCGCTCGCACTCGAACGTAGGGCCAAACAGGGTACCGCGCATGGTGAATAATAATACCATAAACCGGGGGCCATCTTAGCTATTAGACAAACGCATGCACCTCGTAAGGAGTCATTATGTAATAAGTGAAAACCATTAAAAATATTAAAAATATATATATATATATATATATATATATATATATATATATATATATATATATATATATATATATATATATATATATATATATATATATATATATATAAGCTATTTAAAATGCCTAGTTGCACTATGATTTGATAGTTATTGTTTATTTTTGATATATTCTTCTTATGTCCTCTTGTTGATTCCTCAGCATCTCTTGTGTCATGTAAGGTATTTCATTACGTCGTCTTCTGACATTCCGTAGGTTTATTAAGGGTAGTATTGGTGGCATCGTTGTTGTTGCCATTCCAGCAATTCTTTGAAGATTTTGGATATTTACGTTGAGAGCATTCAGATATCTTATTATTGCATTCATTAGAACTTGTGCAAGAAGATCAAAATCAATTGTGTTTTCTTGTATGCGAAGATCCAGGAGGATCTGAAGGTTCTCGCAAATTTCTTGGAGGGTTTCGATCTTCTCAGGAATAACTATTATTAAACAATCTAATAAAAGTTCAGTGGGTGACTGAGATGACTTTTTAAGCATGTTAAAGAACCTCGCCTTAGAGAATATATTTTGTTCAGAATTTACTTTTAAATTTTCAGGCTTTTCTGATCCAAAAAGTTTTTCGAATTTTAATTTTGAGAATACAGTCGACAGATCCAATAGTTTTGACTTTCTGCCCAAAACTGAATTTTCATTTTCAATCACCTCTGAAGTGCCCGTTATCACTGGGTATATCAAACAAAAAAGTCCAAGTGAGTAGAGATGCAACCAAGACATTCTAAAAGAAATAAAATAAGTTGCTGTTAAAAATTAACAATTTTAAGATTTTAACAAATGAAATGCATCATAAATGGGGGCTATAAGATCCTGATAATAATAATAATTAATAATAATAATAATAATACGGAGGATTTCTCGGGGTTAATTTTAGAAGTTTTAAATATTTTTTTACTTTAAAAGCAGGTTTTTCCACAATAAATTGAAATATTTTTATATATAAATAAACAACATTAAAATTTCATTTAAAAAACGTCAATTTAAGTACACCTAAAACTATTAGATAAATTCACGATTTTCTGCTTTTTGAAATAGCATTCTAATGAAACACATATATTTTTTCATAACTGCTGAAAATACCGTTAAAGGCTCAATTTTAAGATACCAACTAAATATTTTTACTAAATATTCATATTTAACTATCGTACATTTTTAAGAGTTCAAAAACGAAGAAATGTTGAAAATTGTAATGAATCATATCGCATTTTTAATAACAACTATTTTTCTATCAACATCTTTTTAAATTTTAATTGATTATTTAGTATATAAAAATAAGAATAAAATTTAATAGTTTCAGGTTAAAAACACGGTGCAATTTTAACACCTAAAAATATTAAGTAAAATTTACCTTTTGCTGGCATTTTGAAATAGGGCATTTCATGAAGACACATTATTTTTTCAAATGCTGAGATATACCGTTAAAACTCACATTTAAGATTTATCAAATAATTTGCAATTGTTGACTTATATTTCTCAATCCTAGTTATACCGAAATTTAGCATTTGTAAAGTGATAATTTCAGTAAAAGCTTCATGGATTAAAACATTTATAAACTTTTTATAAATAAGAGGTTTTTTCTATTAATGAAATATTTGGTATATAAAAACAAAAATTTATTTTTTCATTAAAAAAAAAGTTCAAATTTATTTGGTTATCTAAAACTATTTTTAAAACTGCAATATCCTTCTTTTAAAAGTTGCTATTTCAAATGAAGACACATTAAATTTCTTTCAAATGCTGAATAATGACCCTTAAAAACTGCAATTTTAAGAGTATACTTTATATTTGTCAAAATGTTGAAATTTAGGAAAAATCGTACTTTTAAAGAGTTCTAAATTCGTAATGTGAAAATTTTAAGAAAAAGCGTAATTTTTAGAAGTTAAATTTTTTACATTAGAATACAGGTTTTCACCAACTAATGAAATATTTGGCTATAAAAGGATAATATTGCAGTTTCTTTTTTAAACAACGTCAATTTAAGACAGCCTAAAATACAATTATTAAATTCTCTTTTCACTGTCTTTTTTTGACCATTGGCATGTTGCAATGGAATAGGCAGGCATTATTTCTTGTCTAAAACTGCTGAAATACGCCTGTTAATAAACAGAATTACAATTAAGTTGATGACAAATTAAAAAAATGTTGTTAAATTTAGGCTAATCTGATCGGATATTGGAGTGACGTCTTTGGGGTTTGTATTAAATTTATTTATAACATTAATGTTGTAAAATTAAATAATTCTTTTTATTAAACAGCATATTTTCATCAACTCAATTGAAAAGAATTTATAATAAAAAAAACGAAATATTCGAAATTTCTATGTAAACGTGAATTGAGATACCTAAAACAATTAATAACTAGCTTAGTTTGCTATCATTTTTGTGATGATCAAACTATTCAGTTAGCATTTATTTTTTTTGCCAAATGGCTGAAAATAGCGCGTAAATACTCACAATTTTAAGATTTTTTAGCCAAGATAAGATTGCTAATGCAGAAAATTTAGTAAAAATTGCGTAACTTTAGAGTTCTAATTTCTGCTCATCTTCAAATTTAAAGAAAAAGGTAATATCTAAAGATATTTTTAATTGTATTTTTTATTAAAGACAGGTGTTTCAAGCACTAATGAATATATTGTTGTATATAAATACAATAATTTGAAATTTCCCCCCTGGCATTATAAAGAACGTCCATTTATTAGACACCGCCATCGTGCCTCGAAGTGACTCATGGTGGTAAATACTCTGTTAGGAGGGAGTACATAAATAATATAATAGATTTAAGTGCTTTTCTTAGCCATTTAGTAAAAGCATGTCCCAATGAAACACATTTTTTTTTCAAATGCTGAAAATACACTTAAAAACTCATTTTTATTTCAAATTTGTTTAAGGATTTTGACGGAATGTTTTAAGGTTCTACAATGGTCCAGGGAACTCAATTACGAATTCACAATGATTTTTAGATATTAGATGTTTCAGATCTTGAGCATCTTGACATCAAAGTGGTGTTTTGTTTTTGGGATGTGGAAAGAAATCGTAGGGCTTTAGTAGAGGTTACGGTGACGGGAATTCTCTGTTTGATGTTTTGTGTTATGTGTGAGTAATAATTTAGTAGAATGAAAAGGTTTATGCGGTATGTGTAATTGATTGGTAGACTTGTGAGATGGATAGTTGAGTATATTTTTGTATTATTTTTAGGAGTATGTGTGTGAATAACATAGGTTGTTATTTTGTTATAAAGCGTACTTAGTTGGTTTTAGAATATTTGATTGGTTTTGTAGGTTAGTTGTAAGTTTTAATAGAGGTTGGATTTAGAGAGCAGTTGATTGAATTGATGTGGAAATTTCCATACAAACGGTCAATTTAGACACCTAAAACTTAAATAAATTCTACTTTCTGCTTCATTTTTGAAATGCTGAAGAAGATCCGTTAAAAAACGTCATTTTAAGATGTTGAAAAAATTTGCAGATGTTGAGAATTTAGGAGAAATCGTACTTGTAAGAGTCTAAATTTGGTATGTGAAAATTTAAGAAAAAGGCGTATTTAAAAGTTTAAAATTTTATATATTTAAAAGCAGTTTTCCAGCTTATTTAACACAAAATCATGACAACCCCGATGGTATTAAAATCTCATTAAATTACGTCAATTTAAGACACCGTAAAATCTATAAATAAATTCACTTTTCTGCTTTTTAAAATAGCATTGCACAATGAACCACATTATTTTTTCAAATGACTGATATAATACGTGTTAAAAACTCGAATTTTAAGAAGTTACCAAATATTTGCAATGTTATGAATTATTTAGGAAAAAATCGTACTTTTTTAAGAGTTCTAGAATTGTGAATAGTGATAATTAGAAAATATTTTATTGAAATTTTAGAAAATAAAACTGTTTTTATTATAAAACATTTTTCATTTAATGAAATAATTTGGTATATAAAAACTAAAATATTGAAATTTCATTAAAGAACGTCAATTTATAGTTCAGCTAAAACAAATTAATAAATTTCTCTTTTCTGCTTTTTTGAATTTGCATTTCAATGAACACATTAATTTTTTTTCAGAATGCTGAAAATAACCGTTACAAAACTCAATTTTAAGATTGAAGAATATTTCAAAATGTCTGAAGATTTGGAAAAATCGTAACTTTTAAGAGTTCTAATTTGTAATGGGAAAAATTTAAGAGAAGGCGTAATTTTAGAAGTTAAAATTTTTTACTCAAACAGGTTTTCACACACAACTAAATGAAATATTTGGTATATAAAAACAAATATTGAAATTTCATTAAAAAAACGTCAATTAAGAACACCTAAAACTATTAATTATTTCATTTTACTGATTTACTGCTTTTTTGAAATAGCATTATCAAAATGAACACGATATGATTTTTTTCAAAAATGTCTGAAATAGCGTTAAAGACTCCAATTTTAAGATTTTTTACCAAATAATTTCTTGTAATTTGAAAATTTAGGAAAAATCGTGACTTTTCAAGAATTTCTATTGTAATGTGATAGAATTTAAGTGTGAATGATTTGAGGATTCTTTTGTTTTTTAATTAGATAGCAGGTTTTTTCACGAACTAGATGAAATATTTTGTATATAAAAACAAATTTTGAAATTTCATTAAAAACTCCAATTTTAAGAACACTTCCTAGAAAGGAATTTAATCAAATTTTACTTTCTGCATTTTGAGAAAAGTCATTTTCCAATGAAACACAGTTATTTATTTTCAAATGCTGAATACCGTTACAAAACTTCAATTTAAGAGTTTATCGTCAATAATAAGTTTTAACATATGTTAGATTTAGGAAAAATCTGTAAGCATCTTATTTTAAGAGATGTTCTACAATTCGCTAATCGTGAATAATTTAAGATAAATGGCGTAAATTTTTAGTAAGTTAATTTTTTATGTAATAACAGGTTGTTCTACAGCATAATGAAATATTTGTATATAAAAACAAATATTTGAGATTTCATTAAAAAACGTTTTCATAATTTAAGACACCTAAAACTTATAAATTCTCTTTTCTGCTTTTTGAATGCTGAAATGCCGTTAGAAAAAACTTGCCAATTTGTAGAGATTAACGTAAATATTTCATGATGTTGAAATTTAAGGAAAAAAAGGGGATAACTTAATTCGGGGTTTTATTTTGTAATTGTGAAAATTTAAGGAAAAAGCGTAATTTAAAAAGTTGAAAATTTTTTATATTAAATACAGGAGAGGTTTCAAGCCACTTAATGAAATGTTTGGTAAATAAAAACAAATATTGAAAGTTGTGCATTAATAATACGTCAATTTAAAGAGACACCCTAATTACTTATTAATAATTCAACTTCTTGAGGCTTATTTAAAATAGCATTGTCAAATGAAAAGACTATTCTTTTTTACAAATTTCCTGATAAATAAATCGAAAAGCTTCAAAAGTTTAAAGTTTTGTCCTAATCATTTGCTTACTCCCTTGAAATTAATATGAAAAATCTTCACATACTAATTTATTTTTATAATTTGTAATTGTGAAAATTTAAGCAAAGCTTGCTTAATTCGTAATTATATAATTTTTATATTTAAAGATGGGCCTTAAAATCAAAGCTGTTAATCAAATCATTTGCTACGTTAAATCATAAGCATCGATATTTTTATATAAAAAACGTCTAATATTATTGGACTAGCGCTAAACCATTATTAATATATGCTCATTTTCTGGCTTTATTGAATATTGCAATTTCAACGTGATATATCAGCATTCAATTTTTGGCAAGACGTGCTGCAGAATTATACTCCGGTAAAATACTCCATGAATTTTAGATTGAATTTAACTTAAAATAATCTTCAAATGTTTGAAGCGATATTAGGAATAATGCCGTAGCTTTTAAGATGTTTCTAGAATGTAATGTGAAAGATTTAAGCTAAATGGCGTAATTTTAAGAAAGTTAAAAGTTTTTATATTTTTTAAATCTATCTTTCAGAATATTCATTTATGTAAATTACTTATCTAATATAATAAAAAGCAAGTATATTATAGGATGATGTTTCATATAACAAAACGTCGCAATTTAAATATAGAGCACCATAAAAACTATTAAGTATAATTAAGACGCTTTTTTGAAATAGTCATTTCAATGAAACACAAATATTTTTTTGCAAATGCCAGAAAAAAAAACCGTTAAAAAATCAATTTTAAATTTAAAAAATAATTTCAAAATGTTGAAATTTAGGAATAATCAGTACTTGTTTAAGAGTTCTATTAATATTGTAATGGTGAAAATTTAACAGAAAAAGCGTAATTTCTATGAAGTTAATACTTCTTTATTAAAAGGATCATGTTTGCACTAACTGATATTAGAATATTTATTTGTATACTACAATCAACGAATATTGAAATATGCATTAAAAAATATGTTAATTTAGGACACCTAAAAATATTAATGAATTTACATATCGCTGATTTGAATATCATTTCAATAAACACATTATTTTTTCATAATGCTGATAATACCGTTAAAACTCATCTTTTATAGATTTTACGAATATTTTATTAAATTTGAAATTTTAGGTAAAATGCGTACTTTTTGAAGAGTACTAAAGAATTGGTTTGAATATTTTAAGAAAAGCTGGTACATTCAAAACGTTAAATTTTTTTTATTTAAAAGAGGTTTTCAGCTAACTTTAATTGGGGAAGCTGCCCCCCTTAAAAACTAAAATATTCGTAGAAGCTTTCATTAAAAAAGTCATTTTAAGGACCATGCTAAAAAACCTAATTAGATAAATTCCACTTTTTTCAGCTTTTTGTAAATTGGCCTCTTCAATGAAACACATTATTTTTCAAGAATTCATGAAATTACGTATATAAAATTGCGGTTTAAGATTACCAAATGAAGATGTCTAACTGTAGAAATTTAGACAAAATCGTACTCTTAAGAGTTCTAAATATTTCGTAATCGTGAGAAATTTAAGAAAAAGCGGTAATTTTAGAAGTTAAATTTTTTTATTAAAAAGCAGTGGTGAGGTATTTACTAGTGGACATTCTGGGCATTTCAGAACAAGCTACATGACATTTTCTATTAAATAAACGGTCATTTTAAGACACCCTAAAACTAATTATAAAATTTCCTTTCTGCTTTTGAAAGTTGCATTTCAAGGAATTAACACAGTTTTTTTTCAAATGCTGAAAATATAACCGTTAAAATACTCAATTTAATGATTTTACCAAATTAATCTTAAAATCGTTGAGAATTTACTGGAAAAATTCAGTAGCTTTTAAAGAAGTTCTATAAATTCGTAATGTGGTAAATTTAAGAAACAATCTGTAATTTTAGAATGTAAAAGCCTTTTTATAAAAATTTGAAATTTTCACAACTAAGAAATTATCAGCTGATAATCCTGAACCTGAAAGATGAATTGGAAGACTGCATTGACATTAAAGTTGATCTATAAGCACTATCTTAATATCTAAAATTCTCTTATCTTCTTTTTGAAAATAGCATTTCATTTTTAACAGTATATATTTTATCAAATGTTGAAAATACCATTAACAACTTAAATATTTTTAAAGATTTACAAATTAATTTAGACATGTTGATAATTTCGAGGAAAATCGTATTTTTTTAAGGTTCTAAAATTTTGTAATGGTGAAAATTTAAGAAAAATTTTAAATTTTAAATAAATTAATAATTTTTTTTTAACAAATATTTTTTCCACAAGACATTCAAATGAGAGTCATACTTCAATCAAATATGAAGTAATTTCATTTAAAATCGTTCAATTTAAGAGCACCTGATAAACTACTTAATGAAATTCGCTTTTTTCCTGCTTTTTGAAATATGCATTTCATATGAGAAGGCATACTATTAATCTGTTTGCAATGCTGAAAATTAAACCGTAAAACCTCAAATTTTAAGATTTAAAAAATAATGTTGAATTAATGTTGCAAATTTAGGAAATTCGGGGTACTTTTAGGAACGTCTCTAGATATTATGTAATGTGAAAATGAGAGAGAGAGAGAGAGAGATATTTTCCATAAGAATACAACTTTGGTCATTACATTATGCCAAAGGATTTTAGGGTCATGTTATTGAAGAACATGGTCAGATCGACTTTGAAGGATTATGAGCTGCTACTCGCAGAAAGAGTAATCGTCGAGGATGTCTTACATATAAAAGGTTTCAATTAAACAACGTTCCTTTCGCAATGAGAAAGGAATTATAGGAGTTTTAACCTATAACAAATCTTCAGTTGCTGAGCAAATTTCCTAATTTTAAAATTATATACAAGTATTACATATTGAACATGGGAGACAAGGTTAATTCTGACACAAATTACAACTTACTCTCTAATCCCAGGATGCACGTTTTTTTAATTAAGCTATTCAAATTTTTCATACCTGAGGCCCTCTGACTCGAAGTTCTCCCTCTCTTTCAAATGGATTAACATCTTCTTCTGTGTTAGGGTCAACAAGTTTTGCTTCTGTGTTTGGCAAAAGAACACCACAAGACCCTGCCTTAAAACGACCCTTAGGAGTCATTGAAACTACTGGAGAGGATTCGGTCATTCCATAACCTGAAAAAAAACTCAATCTTTATGGATGTCTTATAGTTAAAACTAAAGTTATAAATAAAAAAACTATAAAAAAATGCAAACATATAAGGGAATGCTAGATTTATTATCTGGCTAGAAAATAGAAATTATTAAGTATATCCGACATAATTTTAATCCACCGTGAGCTGCGGAATGAGACAGGAATGATGCCTTTAACAAGTCAGCAGGGTGACTAGATTTGGAGAGGTCGGGACTAGGCAAATGGTGGGAGCATGGATCACCCAAGGTTTATACCCTTCATCATAATAGAACGGCAGCACCTTTGCCAAAGGGATGTTGAGGAAGTTAAGAATGTTATAAACCGTGTTTGCAAATGGCCAGCAGGGAGGATTCTGAGATATCTCTCGCAGAATCGGTGTTAGAGCAGATGGTATTGGGGTTTGAAAACGAAGATATAACTTGTGCACATGATGTATTTCCTTTGGAGAGAGAGAATGGCATTACATCAGATTAACTTCAAGGCTCACCCGGGGAGACGATCGGAATTCTCCAGTGGAGATACGGATCGTCTCGTTTTGGATGTAGTAGAGTTGGGGAGGTCTGACCATATACTACGCAGCCGTAATCCAATTTCGATCGCATTAGGGCGATGTAGAGACGTAAAGAGGACTTTTGATCAGCATCCCAAGATTTTGAGGCGAGATTACGTAATAGGTCAAGCACACGATGACAAGCCTTTTTCAGGAGTTTAATGTTCGGTGCTTATGTTAGGTGGTCATCTAGAATGAGTTTAACTTGTGAATTTACCGAAATGGGCGAACCACATAAGGTTAGGTTCGCTGGAGGAAGGTGGCAGGTTCTTCGATTCCCTTTTTTTTAAAAAAAGTACAGCTGAGGTTTATGTGGGTGAGAAATTGAAGCTATGGGAATTACCCCATTGTGAAATATTCTCAATAGCTAGTCGAATTGCCGTTCAAGAAATGGCAGACTGGCACCGGCAATATATAGTGCTAGGTCATCAACGGAAAGAGAAAAATTAAGCATCGCTGGGATAGAAGTAACAATGTCATTGAATCCGAGAGCAAACAATAATATACTAAGAACACTGCCCTGCGGAACGCCTTCCTCCAGAATAAAGTGGCGTGATAGAACGAAGAGAACCGAACCTGGATGGATCTATTTGACAGAAGGCATTAAATTAAATGAAAAGAGGGAGTTATCCTCTGAAACCTAGCGAATGGAGTTTAAGGAGAACCCCAGTTCTCCAAGTTGTGTCATAAGCTTTTTTTCAAGGTCAAAAAAGACCAAGAACCAGCTCACCAGTTGAGAAGTCTTCCCGGATGTCAAGGTCCAGTTTTAGCAAGGGATCCGCGGTCGAACGATTTTTGCGGAAACCAAACTGGAAGTTTGAAAAAGCTTGGCGACTCTCTAGGACAGGAAAAAGGCAGCCTGAAACCATTTTCTCCATTAATTTAATTTCAGGTATTACAGGTCAGCGAAATTGGCATTTGGTTGTCAGCCAACTTCGGATCTTTCCAAGGTTTGAGGATATGGATTACAAAAGTTATTATTCAAATAGGTGGAAAAGAGGATTCGATCCAGATTCTGTTATACATATCCAGCAAAAACACTGATGCAGAGGGGTGAATATGATGGAGCATAATGTACAAAATCATGTCCGAGCCAAGGTACCGCCTTTGCTTTTCGTCAGTGAAGTTTGATACTCTGCAAATGTAAAATGACGGTTATAGATATGATCTTCCCTTTCGCTGTTGAAAAGTTTGGCAGTGCAGTGTTAATTCTCAATTTTTGAAAGGCTTCTGGATAGCGGAAAGAGCTCACGTGGCTAGCAGAATTATAACTTAATGCATCTGCAACAGCAGTAGGAGCAGAGAGCATGTCTGTTATATCAGGCCCATAAAAAATGATCAGCTAAGTCGACCTAAGTAAACTCACTACTCAGAGGCAGGTAGATCGAGCAACAGTAAGGTCGGTGGACAAATGAATTCATGTTGCCACTGCATGAAGTCTAGTTTGAATAGGGACAGATTTATGAACGAGTAATCCTACACCTCCCTATCATTTTAACCTCTTTCTATAAATGTTGCGGCGATTTATATTCCGACGGTTGAAAGAAGTCGCGATAACATAGTCGAAGTTCCTGCAAGCATATGCACTTTGGTGTACATATGTTTATTAGTTGAACTAGTTCTTCAAAATTATAGTAGTAACGCCTCGTTAATTCATTGAAAGAAGTGGCCATGCTATGTTGCTATAAATATTATGAGGATGGTCTTTTTGAGACAATTGTCTCTATATGACTAGAGGTAATGTTAAGTTGATTCAGTGGAGAGGAAAGGCTGAGACGTGGGTCTCGACGAGGAGAGGCAACAAATCCTGGTGGCAATAATAATCATACAACAGAGATTTGGGTTGTACGACCGCTTTTAGGAGGGAGTTTTCAGTGGTATTTTATGAAGGGGCTTCGCCATGAATGCGTGGTAAATTGAGTTCAATCAAGTCCATCTTATTGTGTGGATTTGGTTGGTCGTTGGAAGAGCAATCGAAATACTAATGTTTAGGAATGGGAGCGATATCAGTACCTACCAAGCAGATTCAGAAATGTTTGGGAATATGGGGTTGTTTCCATGAAAATAGGGAAGGAAGGTATCACCAGAGAGGTGCCATCTTTTTGAAAAGATGTTGGAGTTGCGATATTGGGATCCGATATAGGATTCGTTGAGTTAAAGTCTGATATTGAGGATTTTGCCAGTAAGTTATCATGCGAGTGTTTTGGGGAGACTGGACAATTTGAGTTAAGATGGTAGACCTTTGGGTCCCCTTCATGCCGCCAATAGATCCAGAACGTTTGGAGATTTTGCGGTGTTTACGTTCAACGTTTTTCCATACAACTCTCTCGGATGCGCAGGAAACATTAGAAAGAGAGTGGGTCGTCACATCAAGCTCTATTTGGGAGCTATTATCCATTTCATCATCAAAGGCATAAAATCCTTCAGGGAGTGATGAGATAGGAAATTCTTAATAAGAGTTATCTATAGGAGGATTCAAAAGAGCTGGAATAATCTTGCAAACTATCAAAGTATTGAATGATGGGTTGTTCGATAGCTGTAACTGCTTAGGTACAATCTATTGAAGTCACTGCTTTTGTCTCAGGAATAGACTTTTGGCGAGGTCTCTTCTGAGTTGCATTTTTTAAATCTAGGGTAAGTGTGTATTGGCTTAGAAATTTAACGAATTTGTATTTTAACGAATAATATTTAGTTTGGTAATTATTCTTTTGTGTGTGTTTAGGAAAATCGTTTTCATGAATTTGTGTAAAAGTGGGAGGTAGATTAGGGGACAGAGAGACACAGGCCTCTTACGCGAGTTTGGCGAACCTATCGGTTAGGTATGGGACAGGGTGTCTTGGAAGGAAATGTTTTCCAAGCTTTGTGTTGGATAAACTAACTTAGTTTCATTGTTAGTTAGTTAGTTGAAAACTAGTACTTAAGGTAGGGTTGTTGATGGCATTTTGGAAGAGATTGGACAAGGGCTGCTTTTGTATTACTGGAGAAGTCGGTAGTGTAGGCAATACAGGTGGGAAGGTTAGAGTAACTGCCTGAGTTCCGCTGGGATTTGGGAGAGCAGTTCTACTGGGATGGAGTTGTGTCGGTGGATTAACACGCAGAGGCAAGGGTGAAGGGCTGCTGCAATTATAGAATAAGATTACCTTTGTCTTGTAGGATATTTGTCATTGAGCTGGCGTATGGCATCTTCTCCAGCTCAATTTTTGTATGGTACATAACTCCAAAACTTCCTGTTCAAACAGGTAAGACGGGCATTTTATGGAAGAAGAACTGTGTGGTTCTCCACAGTTTTTGCAATGTGGTATGTATTCACAGGGAATGTGAAATTCTTCTCCGCAGACTGGGTATATATCATGCGGTCGGTACAGTATTTTCGGAATGATCAAACCGTTGACATTTAAAGCAACGTCTAGTTCGGGATAAACGTACGAACACTAACTTGTAAACCCATTTTCACCTTTGAAGGTGGATTAAGGGGTACTAATGGTCAGCAGTAAACTAGGATTTGGGGTGTCAGGCGAATGCCGACGAGGGGGAAGTCTATAAAATGTTTGAAACGTAAAATCTTTTGTGCTGGTAATTTCTCAAAATGATCACATCTTCGTCTTTCTGTTCTACAGAATTAATCGTGACTTTGGATGTGTTTCTAAATTCATCAGGGGTGGAAATAAGAGGAATGTTTCCAAGAGACGTTAAGGATAACAAAATAGAACTTTGGTTCCGGGTAGTAGCTTGAACGAATATGAACCCATTTCTCATTAAAGCGACTGAGAGTCTTCAACTCCTAAAGAATTTTCAAGTGCATCGCTAAGAATAATGACGTTTTGTTCAGTGAGAGCTTTGGAGGTAGTGGATCGCAATAAGTAATATATCGGGAATGATGTATCAGCTGACATTCCAGGAGGGGGGACCTTTGTGGGATTGCCCTAACCGTTTAGGCACCTGGGGTGTTAGAGGCATACCAGTTGACGAATCGCTGAGGTTGTGCAAAGGACCCTCAGGAGTAGGAGGGGAAAGAAAAGCGGAAGTACATACTGGTCTAGTAGTAGTAGGGACCTAGGTGTGATCAGGCTGGGAATCCGACAGATGGTAGTTGTTGTTGTTGACGTTATTATACTCCCCTTGGTTTAATAGCTTTTTCTTTAATAGACTTTCTATAAAAAATTTAAACCACAAACCTCGTCTTTATGAATGAGCAGGAATAACAATAAAACAAATGAAACATTTAAGTAAATAACAGGATGGGATGGAAAGGCATATATTTCATAAGGATGGGTAATCCTTCTCCCCACAACAGGTTGCAGGCCAGAGACCCACACAACCTCCCGGACCCCACTCCGTAGGATAGGCCATGAATGTGTCCTAGTGAAGATTCCCCCGGAACTCTACGGCTGTTTACCCCCCCCCCCCCCCCGGTGTACCAAAACGGATTATTTTACATCTTCACGTAGAGCCCGAGATTTTACACTAAAGTGTAGAACATAATCATAAGTGGTCAGCCGAGGCCCAGGATCCCAACAATGGGCGGCCTGGTCAAAGGAAAGCTAAAGGACCAGTTTTTCTTCTGTACCCTCATCCACAGGGAAGAAGTATGAGGTGGACCGAAGACCCATACGGGAAGAGACACCAGATAGTCCAAGGGGCTCAGCCGGGCAAAAGGGAGGACCTCTATGAAAGAGAGAAATCACATACAATTTCTTAAAGAGACTGATGGGTGGGTGGAAATTTAAAAAAAAAAATAAAAGAAATTGAGGTAGAGGGAGTGGATATGAAAAATGAGGGGAAAGAATAAAGGATAATTGATTACGTATGTGACAAATGCCAATGCACAAATGCACATACAAGTGCTGGGGGGCCGGAGGGATGCACATAGATCCTCAAGTACTGGTTCTTATCACTATGTCATGCTACAAGTTGTATACCAAGAGCATAACATCATAATAAGAATCAATACCCCTACGGGTATATATATATATATATATATATATATATATAATACACGCATATCGAACGATGAAATAATAATATTATATATATATATATATATATATTATATATATATAAGTGCGTTTTCACTTAGCACTGACATGTTGAATTTAGGGCGATATTATATATTATATATTATATAGTGTGTGTGTGTGTGTTGCGATTTGTGTGGTGTGTGTGTTGTGTGTGTGTGTGTGTGTGTCGTGTTGTGTGTGTGTGTTGATGTGTGTGTGTGTGGGTATGTGTGTGTGTGTGTGTGTGTGTGTGTGTGTGGTGTGTGTTTGTGTGTGTGTGTGTTGTGCATGTGTGTGTGTGGGTGTGTTTGTGGTGTGTGTGTTGTGTGTGGGGTGTGTTGC
>JABUQX010041651.1:40000-68752 GCA_015478945.1 Trachelipus rathkii
CAACCCTAATTTTTAGCAACCCTTCGAAGAAGGGTTGCGCAAACGGTTGCGTCAGCACCGTTGTACGTACTCCCACCACTAATTTTTTTTCGACGCAATGGGTTCAATTTTTTGTCGGCACGGTAATTTTTGGGGTCATTTAGGGGCTTAAGCCCCTTTTTTGATGTCTTAAACCTTGTGTTTCGAATCCGCCGCACCCCACAGGTGCGAAACCGCAAGCACGCGCCCGCGTTTCTGCGCTCGCGTTCCGCCCCGCCGCGTTTCCTATCCCACCCTGAATCGTTAAGGTTCACTATATCCCGACGCCTTTTGTTCACATCCCTCCTTTGTAAATCTCCGTCCCACCAGTCCAGTCCGCCACCCATCTGCACACAAACAGCACACACACACACCACACACCTGCGCCCACGTGGTCATGACTCACGATTTTTCCCAGACCGTCCTTTTCATTCTCCTTACTACTCAAGCCTTATTCGTCTTCACAGCTTCGAGTTCTATCCGGTCATATTTCAAAATAGAACTCGACCGCTCACCTCCAAGGCAAATCACTGACCTTTTCCACAAGTCCAGCGGTACGAATTGAGAGAATATATAATTTAATTTCAGGTATAGATAAGAATTGAGAATCGAAGTTTAATAATAATAATAATACATAATAATAATAATAATACATATAATAATAATAAAATAATAATATATTTATATATATATATATATATCATTATATATATATATAATATATATATAATATATATATATATAAAATATATAATATATTAATATATATATATATATAATATATATATCTATATATATATATATATATATAAAGGAAACGAAAGAAAGAAAGAGAGAGAGAGAGAGAGAGAGAGAGAGAGAGAGAGAGAGAGAGAGAGAGAGAGAGAGAGAGAGAGAGAGAGAGAGAGAGAGAGAGAGAGAGAGAGAGAGAGAGTCTTGTGTGCGACAAAATTTCGATAAAATAAAAAAATTTCCAAGCATTTACACTTTAAGACCTATTTGAGATACCGAAACATTTTATTTGCAATCATTTCTTATTTGAATTTAATGATTTTAATTAATTTAAAATATTTAATTATTTTACGTATTTTATTATTTTTATTTTATTTTCTGTTATAACATCTCTCGTCCTTGAGAATGACATTTTTGTATGCGTGCGCAGCATTTCATCGAGGCAGTTACTTGCTATCATTTCTCCAGCGCTTTAATACCGAAAATTTTATTTGAATCATTTTTATTTGAATTTTAATTATTTTAATTATTTGAATTATTTAATTATTTACGTATTTTTATTATTTTTATTTTATTTTCTGTTATAACGTCTCTCGTCTTGAGAATCACAAAGTGAAACGTTACACTGAATTCGAACCGTAAAATCACGTGTCGGAAGTCCATGCTATCATTGTTTGACACGTGGCTTTTTTACTACCCAAACATGCTCAGGTCCATCTACATATATATATATATATATATAATATATATAGATATATATATATATATATATATACTAAATATAATATATAATATATATATATATATATATATAATATATATATATATATATTATATATATTATATATCACGATTCTTACACACAACACAATAATTTACTTTACACACATACTCACAGCATTACTTTACTCACACATCAGATTTTACTTTATCACTCACTATCACAGATTTTACTTACACTCCATACAGATTTACTTACACACCGACACAGATTACTTACACGCCACATTTACCGCACCACTACTAGATTTAACCATTACACCCACTAGATTTATCTTACAACTCACATAACAGATTTACTTACACTCACCAGATTTACTTCACTTCCACAGATTTACTTACACCACCTAGTTTAACTTACACTCCAATTACAGATTTAACTTACACTCACGACATAACAGATTTACACTTACAAACTCACAACTATATTTTACTTACACACACAACACAGATTACTTATCACTCCACAGATTACTTACACTCAACCACAGATTTACTTACACCATACACTATGACACTTATAACCACATACACTATAACACTTTCACTTATACTACACACAGCACACGCACACAGATTTACTTACACACACAGAATTTACTTACACTCACACACAGATTTACTTACACACATACACTATGACTAACTTATACACACATCTATGACACTTATACACACTTGCACTCACCATAGACACTTACAACTACCCATATACACTTACACTTACCCATGACAACTTACAGGGCTAACCATAGATTCGATTGGTGTATATAATAAGTTGCTAGGATGTTTCCTACTATGAGTAGCATTTTTTCCTCTAACCTTTTCTACCCTTCATCATAGAACAGAGCTAATATTGAATGTCTTCCCCTAGGTCATAATTGGAACACCAAGGCGCCGCATGCGCCCGTCGCGCACCAAAGTCAGTCGAACACCGCACCCGCGGTGCGAAACCACCGCGCGACCGATAAAAATGATATCAATGTAAACTATTCAAAGAAATTCTTTTCAAATATTCTATGAGTCATTCATTTTTATTTATACTTAAACATTTTTTATTAAAAACATTTTGCATAATACTACTGTAACCCATTACAGACATCTTTTATATTTTTACTTAATAATTTTTTAAATTTATAATATTTTTAAAATTTTGTATGTAAGAAGAAAAAACTCAGAGTGCCTGATATATAAAAACATTTTATTTTACTAACAATTGTACCGGAAATTTTAATTAAAAACAGGTATACTTTACAGACTTAAAGCAGTAAACAGTAAATCAATAGAGGTGTTACCTAACACCTAAGGGGGGATTAGTATGCTTTTTTAACTGTTTTACCTGCTTTAACTCAATGTTTTACTGCTTAATTAATGTTTTAACTACTGCTTAACTTATATGTTTTACTGGTTTAACTCATATGCTGTAAAAATTTGCATTTTTACGAGAATTTTCCCATTACTTCCAGTAAAGTCAAATCAATACTGCGGTTTTCTAAATCCTAAGGGGTGGCTTGTATGCTTTTGTTTTACTGTTTTACTGCTTTAACTCATGTTTTACTGCTTTAACTCATGTTTTACTGCTTTAACTTATATGTTTTACTGCTTTAACTCACATATTTATTAACATTACATACCTTAAAGCAGTAAATCAGTAAATCAATAGAGGTGTTACCTAACACCTAGGGGGGATTAGTATGCTTTTGTTTTACTGTTTTACTGCTTTAACTCATGTTTTACTGCTTTAACTCATGTTTTACTGCTTTAACTCATGTTTTACTGCTTTAACTCATTTGTTTTACTACTTTGAGTCATATATTTATTAACATTATGTTTTTTATTTTGTTTTAATACTTTATTTATTTTTATTATTATTTTTATTATTATTTTATTTTTATTAATTTATTTTATTATTATCAACTTTGATGCCTCAGCTTTTGATGCCTCAACTTTGATGCCTCAGCTTTTGATGCCTCAGCTTTGATGCCTCAACTTTAATAACTTAGCTTTGGTACCTCAGCTTTGGTGGTTCATCTTTGATGACTCATCTTTGATGGCATCATCTTTGATACCACTATATTGATGATTCATCTATAAGCAGTTACACTTACCATAGACACTTACACTTACACTTATACACACATACACTATATCTCTTATTCACACCTACGCACGTACACATAGACACTTACGTTCACCCATAGACACTTACACTCACACACACACAATATATATATATATATATAATAATATATATTTAATTTAATATATATATATATATATATATTATATATATATATATATAGATATTATAATTTCATTACGCGCGGCGAATTGCGCCTGCGGGCGCACGCGTCGGGCGGGAACGCGGAAAATATTGCGCCTGCGGGCGCAAACGCGCGGGCGGGGACGCGGGCGGGCCGACCAGCGGGTGCGGGTTGGCTGCCTTTGCGGGTGGGCTCATGCTGAGCCCTGGTGGTTAGCTTAGAACAGGGAAAACTACTCGACCTCCATCGTCACAAGTATAGGAAAACATTTCCTTCTTACCTGCTTAAAAGATATCGATCCAGCATGTTTCAGTTTGAAAAATATTTATAAAAATTAATAATAACAATGATTCTTGTCTATACTAGAATTACCTTTTGACCTGGTATAGGATTAAATTGGCCCGTCTAACAAAAAGGCTTATCCTAAATTTAGGCCCAACGTAGTTATTGCAAATGCACCACATTTTACAGAAAAAAGGTCAGTTTGAATATATTTGACCTGGAATTAGGCTTTAATCGCCCCGCGGGATACAAAGAAGGATTATCCTAAATTTAGGCTAAAGAGTTATTTCAACACATTTTAACAGAGAGAGGTCAGTTTCGTAATATGTAAGGAGTGCGGGTTGTTGTGTTTTCTCGTGATGGATTGTCAATGTACATAGATAATAATAATAATAATCAATAATAAAGAAAATCCAAATTATTTAAAAACTTTGAATATTTTTAGTTAACATCGAGTGAAAATATAAATGTAAGTGAATAATTGTTATTTTTAAATAAAAACATAGAATGATTTTAATAAAATACATGTTTTGTTAGCAGAGAAGAACTTATTTTGTTATTTTTATACTTATTACATGGCTAAAGATGATGTAAAGCAGTAAGCCAATAGAACAAAACGTGGCATAGCTTGATGTAGAGGGGTGCTAGGGGCTGGCCTTACTGATTTACTGATTTATTGCTTTAAGGTACGTAAAATATGTTTTTAATAAAATTTCATAAAATTTTAAGTAAGTATTATTAAACTTGATAGTTATAAAATTTATAACAAATAATATTAACATTAATAATAAAATTTCTATTTATTAATAATTGATTGATAGATTATTATAATTTTAAAAACTTTGAAAATATATTTTAAGTTATATATTGAATGAGTAATATAAATGTACGTGCTTAATTAAAACAAAATGTTTTAATAAATTATACGTTATGTGTATGTGTATGTGTATGTGTATGTGTATGTGTATGTGTGTATGTGTGTATGTGTGTGTGTGTATGTTGTGTATGTGTATGTGTATGGTGTATGTGTTTGTGTGTTTGTGTGATGGTTGTTTAAATCATAATAACAATAGGCATGAAGCAAATAACATAAGTATAATAAAAATAATAAAATAATAAAAATAAAAATAAAATAATAAAAATAATAATAAAAATAAATAAAAAGTATTAAAACAAAATAAAAAACATAATGTTAATAAATATATGTTAAAGTAGTAAAACATATGAGTTAAAGCAGTAAAACAGTAAAACAAAAGCATACTAATCCCCTTGTTGCTAGGTAACACCTCTATTGATTTACTGATTTACTGCTTTAAGGTATGTAATGTTAATAAATATGTGAGTTAAAGCAGTAAAACATAAGTTAAAGAAGTAAAACATGAGTTAAAGCAGTAAAACATGAGTTAAAGCAGTAAAACAGTAAAACAAAAGCATACTAATCCCCCCTAGGTGTTAGGTAACACCTCTATTGATTTTACTTCTTTACAAGTATGTTATGTTAATATAAATATGTTGAGTTAAAAGCAATAAAACATATAAGTTAAAGCAGTAAAGCAGAGAGTTAAAGCAGTTAAAACATGAGTTAAAGCAGTAAAACAGTAAAACAAAAGCATACTAATCCCCCCTAGGTGTTAGGTAACACCTCTATTGATATTACTGATTTACTGTGCTTTTAAAGGTCTGTAAAGTATATGTTTTAATAAAATTTCGTACAAAAAATATAATAAAAAAATGTTTATAATAGCAAGCACTCTGGTTTTTTTCTTCTTACATACAATTATTTTAAAAAATTTATAAATTAAAAAAAGTATTTAAGTAAAAATATAAAAGAAATGTCTGTAATGAGGTAAAGTTTTAGGACGCTAAAATGTTTTAATAATAATGTTTAAGTATGAAATAAAAAATGAATGACTCATAGAATATTTGAAAAGAAATTCTTGTGAATATTTTAACATTGATATCATATTTATCGTTCGCGCGGTGGGTCGCGCACCTGCGGGTGCGGTGTTCGACTGACTTTGTGCGGGGCGCATGCGGCGCCCTGGTGTTCGGCCATTATGACCTCGGGGAAGAACATCAATATTAGCTCTGTCTATGAATGGAGGGTAGAAAAAAGGGGCTAGAAAAAGGTTCGAAAATGCTAAAACTCATAGTAGAAACATCCTAGCAACTTATAATAAACACCAATCGAATCCTCATCCTATGGTAAGTGGTAAGGTTCCTGGGTGAGTGTAAGTGTATATGGGCTAAGTGTAAGTGTCTATGGGTGAGTGCATGTGTGTTAAGTGACGTGGGGAAAAGGATACAGATGTCATAATGAAGGAATTTTGGACATGTAAAGTCTGTGTGTGAAGTTGGTGTGATCACTCGGAGAACTCTTTGGCAGCGGCTACTGCGTGTGGGTGTATATTACTGACATAGTGTATGTGTGTATAAGTGTCATAGTGTATGTGTGGATAAGTGACTCTGTGTGCAAGTGTAAGTAAATCTGTGTGAGTGTAAGTAAATCTCTGTGTGTGTGTAAGTAAATCTGTGTGAGTGTAAGTAAAAATCTGTGTGAGTGTAAGTAAATCTGTGTGAGTGTAAGTAAAATCTTTGTGTGTAAGTAAATCTGTGTGAGTGTAAGTAAAATCTGTGTGTGTAAGTAATCTGTGTGTGTAAAGTAAATCTGTGTGCGTGTAAGTAAATCTGTGTGTGTGTAAGTAAATCTGTGGTGTTTAAGTAAATCTGTGTGAGTGTAAAGTAAATCTGTGTGTGAAAGAAAGTAGCATCATGTTTGGATCGTAAAAAGCCACGTGTTAGGTCGCTGGACTAAACCTAATACCAAAAATAAAAATAAAAATAATGAAAATAATTACGATAAGCAACTAAAAAATCTAATTAAAAATAATAAAAATAATTAAAACAATTCAAATAAAAGTTTGTCAAATATTTCAAATAAAAATGAATAAAATTTTCGATATTAAAGAGAACAAACAATGATAGCATGGGCTTCCGACACGTGATTTTACGGTTCGAATTCAGTGTAACGTTTGACTTTGTGATTCTCAAGACGAGGAGACGAATTATCAAGAATTAAATTTAAATTAGTCATTTCGTAAAATAATTAAATAATTCAAATAATTAAAAATAATTCAAAATTCAAATAATAAAGGTTCAAGAAAGTGTTAGATATGTAAGAAGATAAACAATGATAGCATGAGCTTCCACGTGTTTTTACGGTTCGAATTCAGTGTAACGTTTCACTTTGTGATTCTCAAGACCGAGAGAGCTAATACCAGAAATAAAATAAAAATTTTAAAATACTAATAATAAATTAAATAAGTCCAATAAATTAAACAATAATTACCATTCAAATAAAAATGATTCAAATAAAATTTTCGGTAAATCTCAAATAGGTCTAAAAAAGGTGTAAATGCTTCGAAATTGGTGGCGGCAAAACGAACTCTCTCTCTCTCTCTCTCTCTCTCTCATCTCGTCTCTCTCTTCTCTCTCTCTCTCTCTCTCTCTCTCTCTCTCTCTCTCTCTCCTCTCTCTCTCCCTCTCGTCTTTCATTTCCTTAATATATATTATATATATATATATAATATATATAAATATAATATATATATATATATATATATAATTATATATATATATATCTATAATATATATATATATATATATATAATATATATATATATATATATATATATATATTAAAATATATATATATAAATTATTATTTATTATGATTATTATTATTATTATTATTGTTTTATATCTATAATTACTAAACTTCGATTCTCATTCTTAATCTATACCTGAAAAATTAAATTATATATCTCTCAATTCGTAACGCGCTGGACGTGAGGGTAAAGTCAGTGATTTGCCTTGGAGTGAGCGGTCGAAGTTCTATTTTGAATATGACCGGATAGAACTCGAAGCTGTGAAGACGATAAGGCTTGAGGTAGTAAGGACAGATGAAAAGGGACGGTGGAAAATCGTGAGTCATGACCACGTGGGCGCAGTGTGTGTGTGTGTGTGTGTGTGTGGTGTGTGTGTGTTGTGTATGCAGATGGGTGGCGGGACGAACTGGTGGGACGGATACAAGGAGGATGTGACACAAGCGTGCGGAGTTGACCTTCGTATCAGGTGGTGATGGGAAAACGCGGCCGGGCGGGAGCGGCTGCAGAAACGCGGCGGGCTTGCGGTTCGCACCTGTGGGTGCGGCGGATTCGAAACAACAAGGTTAAGACATCAAAAAAGGGCTAAGCCCCTAAATGAACCCCAAAAATTACCGTGGACAAAAATTGACCCATGGTCGAAAAAATTAGGGTAGGGTACGTACAACGGTTGCTGACGCAACCGTTTGGCGCAACCCTTCTTCGAAGGGTTGCTAAAAATTAGGGTTGCCAAAAAATTAGGGGTGCCAAAAAATACCGTGGGCCAAAAATTGACCCATGGTATATGGCAAGGTCAAGGCCGAAATTTCATGGCAAACAAGGTAAAGACATCAAAAATAGGGCTAAGCCCCTAAAGGGTGGCCCAAAAATTAGGGTGGGCCAAAATTGACCCAGGGAAGACCAAAAGGTTGGTCGAAAAAATTAGGGTGGGGTTACGTACAACGGTTGCTTACGCAACCGTTTGGCGCAACCTTCTTCGAAGGGTTGCAAAAATTAGGGTTGCCAAAAAAATTAGGGTTGCCAAAAAATTAGGGTTCTCAAAAAATTTGGGTTGACCAAAAAGGTCAAGGCCCAAAAAGGTCGCGGTCAAAAAAGGTCAAGGGCAGGTAAAAATCCCGTTGGTCAAAATGACCAGCGGTGTCCAATATCCCCGCCCTACTACTAATCTGACACTTCAATCGGGCTAATTAATTGGAGGGCATTGCGTCTCTTCTTCGCTAACTACAGTTGGAATGAATCTCGTTTTATTTCGGAGAATGCTTCGGTGTCTGCTGAAAGGGTAGGGGCGTGATCACCGAAGGGATGAGCAGGTTCATTCCATCTTAAACTAAATCAATTTCTCCCCAAAATCCATGGTTCTATGGCACTTGTTCTGGTGCCATCCAGGAGCGAGACAATGCGTATCAGGCGTTATCACTAACTAATATTCGTTCTGCCCGGAATCATTGCAGAAATATTATTCGACAGACTAAGAGCAATTTTTCGAGAAGAACGTGCGTTGCTAACCTTCTTACTGAAAAAAAATTATGACCTCTTGCCAAAAACATCTTTAAAACTTTGTTCTGGCGGTTCTGTTGCTAACACTCCTTCTGGAAAGGCTAATCTCTTTGGTCTCCTTTTTTCATCTAATTCCACTTTGGACATCTCCGGCACCCCTCCTCCTACTTACTTCTTCTCCTCTCAGATGTCCCATGTCTCTACCTGTCATTACTCATGATCGAGTGCATGGGATACTGAGTTACGTCAGAAAGGCTAGTGGACCGGATTTCATTCCTCAATGTGTTTTGAGGAAGTGTGCCTCTGAGTTGGCACCTGTCCTCGTTCAACTCTATTCTCTATGCCTTAATAGTAATACTTTTCCTCAATGATGGAAGCGTGCATATGTTCAGTCGAACCCGAAAAGGGGCAACAGCTCTGATTCTTCTAACTACCCTCCTATAGCTCTAATTTGTAATCTGTCTAAAATCTTTGAAACCATCCTTAACTCTCATTTCCTGGATCATCTGGAATCTCATTCCCTTCTCTCAAATCATTAGTATGGTTTTCGACACTCGAGGTCAACTAGTGACATACTTTGATATCTCACTGATATATAGTCTTCTGTCCTTAGGGACTATCGGGTTGTCTTTTGTGGTAGCGCTTGACATATCGAAGGCTTTTGACCGGGTATAGCAAGCGTCGCTACTCTCTAAGCTCTCTTCCTTTGGGGTTCCGTCTTCTCTTTGTTTACTCGTGTCGTTTTCGTTCACATCGTTCCATTCCGGTTCTTGTTGATGGAGCGACCTCTTCCTTCTTTCCTGTTAAGTGAGGTGTTTCTCAAGATTTTGTTCTATCTCCCAACTTTATTCCTACTTTTCATCAACGATCTACTTAGCTGCACTTCTAACTCTATTCATTCTTAGCTTAGCTTCAAACTCTGTTCACTTCATGTTCATGACTCAGCCCTCCATTCTTCCACTCATTTCAAACCTGCTCCCTCGTTTGCATCCAGAGTTGCCTATCGTATACAGCTTTCCAATTCAATTCTTGCCGATCTGGGCGGGCTTTCTCGATGGGATCACCGCAATCTTGTGAAATTCAACTCTTCAAAAACAACTTCTTCACATCTTCCTCTCAAAAACATCTCCCAACTTTCATCTCTCTTTCGACGGCTCTAATGTCTTACCTGTGAACAACAAACATTTTTGGACTAAACATAAACAATCATTTGTCTTTTAAACCTCATATCACAACGGTTGCTAAGGTGGCCTCAATGAAGTTGGGGATTATGTTCAGATTGCGGGAATTTTATTTCTTTTGCTGTTACTCCAGCATATAAGGATCTTATTCGCCCTTGTATGGAGTACTGTCCTCACATTTGGGGTGGCTCCAATTCCACCCTTCTTTTGGATAGGGTTGAGGCTAAGTCTATAGACTAATAAACTGTCCCCTACTTACAGACTTTTGACCCTCTTTCCCTGCGACGTGACACTGGCGCCCTATCTCTTTTCTATAGGTATTAGAACGGAAGGTGTTCGAAGGAGCTGACCTCTTGCATTACTCCACCACTGCGTCGATCTCGTAGCAAAAGAGGTGCCTTGCTCTCACATGAATATCGTGAGGGCATTGGTGACTCGAGGCTCGTTCGTTGCGGTGCGTCCTTTCCAGCCACATCTGTCCTGTGGAACTTTTTTGCCTTCATATATTTTTGCTACTATATTCAATCTTCCTCTCTTTAAGACCCACGTCTGCTCCACCAAACAACTGCGTTAGCCAAGGGTGGGTGGGATTACTTTCCTTTCGTCTCCTGAGAAAGGGCCTGCCCGTAAGTGAATATATATATATATATATATATATATATATATATATATATATATATATATATATATATATATATATATATATATATATATATATATATATATATATATATATATATATATATATATATATATATAAAAAAAAATGAAATATAAGTATTTTTTTCTCTGATATACATAGTGGATACATATTAAAAATAAATAAAACGCTCATTTTCATTTCTTTTGTAAAAACTTAACGAGACCAAAATTTCAAAATCAATAAATGTCATTAGCAACAAAATAAAATTTGAAAAAACGAAACGAAATGCTCTAGTCCTCAGCTTTATCCATAAGTTTGATATATGTCTGATGATGGAAATGGTAAAGATATTTAAAGATTCAGGGGAACAGATATGTGAAAAAAAAAATTCTTTTTAAGTAAAACCATTTTCTTTCTAAAATAAAATGTCGTGAAAATCAAAAACTTTTTATTAATTTGATTAGTAAAATGTTAGATCTCTGCAACAGATTTCTAAATCACGTTTCTGCTAGAAACATAGGCTTATTTTATAAGCTTGTGTTGACAAACAGGAACACCTCTCCTCTGATTGATCAAATCATATTTTTTAATAAATTATAATGTTATATTCCTATAAAAAAAAACTTGGATCTTTCGTGTTTTCTGGACTGTTGAATTTTTCAATGAAAATTTGCAAAATTATAAAACTTTTTCCCCTGAATCCAAAAATATAATTCTTTTTCTCGAGAAATTAGTAGAAGTACTAAAAAAATTAGGATAAAGTTATGAAAATTGCATAATAAAAGCTGTTACCTGGACCGTTATTATTTTTACCCAATGTCATACAAGAAAAGAGTAAAATAAATTTGCATTAAAAAGACCAACGAATTATAAAAAATGAACTTCATCAAATACCGAAAATATATAAAATAATTTAGTATACATAAAAACGGCTTGATGAAAATATGATTAGTTTTCTCGAAGTATGCATATGTGACATGTAAATTTCATACTTTTATTTTAAGTAATGTCTCAATACAATTTAAAGTGGATTTTCCAAAATATCGTTAGTGAAGACGATGCTATAAAGTTTTTCCAAAATTATAATATGATATCAAAAAGTAAACAATGCAAAAGTCATCATGAAATGGTTATGATTCTTATGAAGTGTAAAGATGAAAGAAAAATTTGGCGAAGCCAAAAACAAGGTTGTAATGAAACTGTGCCAATTAGAGAACTCAAAATTAGAGTTAAGTAAAATAATTTCTTTTATATACTCATGCTTAAGGAACTTACATCTATTAAATTCTGCGAAGAAGAATTAATAATTTCAAAAAATACAGCAGTAGATTTTAACAATTATTTACGTTAGGTAAGATTAGTAATGAGTTGAACCAACCTAAATTTATAAGCAAACCTAACCTAACCTAACCTAACCTAACCTCTCTCTCTCTCTCTCTCTCTCTCTCTCTCTCTCTCTCTCTCTCTCTCTCTCTCTCTCTATATATATATATATCTTTAATATAGAAGGTTATAATTATAAGCATGAGAAAGTAAATCACAGTGAAAATTTTGTAGATCCAATTACAAAAGTACATACTGAAAGTGTAAAGAGTATATGGCATAGTTTAAAACATAAAAATAAACGTCATTTTGGGACACACGGGAATATGTTAGATTCCTATTTGTGTGAATATGTATGGAGAGAAAGGAACGAAGGGAAAGTCTTATTTATTCAAATTTTGAAAGATATTTTAGAATTTAATCTGTAATTTTTTTTATATTATTTTCGTATATTTTAAAAAAATAATATTTTTCATATATATAAAAAGAACATTAGTTTTGAAAGTTTGAGCTTCACGAATTATATTTTAATTTCTTTTTCTTGTTAAATATAAATTATTTAAAGTGTGTGTGTGTCCATTGTTTATTGTATCTAGTTTGTTCATTATTTTCATAACTTTATCCTAATTTTTTAGTACTTCTACTAATTTCTCGAGAAAACAAATTATATTTTTGGATTCAGTGAGTCGTGTTTTATAACTGTGCAAATTTTCATCGAAAAATTCAACAGTCCAGAAAACACGAAAGACCCAAAAACTTATTTTTGTTATTTTTAGGCATAATACATGACCAAATATGACGTTAAGCAGTAAGTCAATAGAGCATGACAGGAATTGTCCGCGAGAAAGGGAGGGGTGTATAATCTTTCCGCTACTGCTTTACGGTCAGTA
Source organism: Trachelipus rathkii (assembly GCA_015478945.1). Classification (NCBI taxonomy): domain Eukaryota; kingdom Metazoa; phylum Arthropoda; class Malacostraca; order Isopoda; family Trachelipodidae; genus Trachelipus; species Trachelipus rathkii. The sequence continues at coordinate 53,276 of JABUQX010041651.1, forward strand.
AAGTATATATTTATAATAAAATAATATAATTTTCTTAAGTAAAAACATAAAAATGTTTAATAATGAAATAGATTTTCTAAAATGAATATATTTTAAAACAAATAAATAACAACCTAAAACAATATAAAACACGAAATAAAATTTTAAATAAAAGAAAATATAAGTTTAGTTTAGAAAGGAAATTTTGTAAATATAATTGTCGTAGGTTAAAAGAAAATGGTGTACTCAAAAAAATTATAGTAAATGATCAAAGTTTAGAAAACGGGATAATATGAAAATAAAATAAAAATATAAATGTATATGTTTGAAAAGAAAATGGAGTATACAAAATATTAAAGTCATAGTTTAAATGAAAATATCATTATTTATTTAAAACGGAATATTAAATAATACGTTATGAATGGAACGCCAACTGGCATTCATTGCGTTTATAGAGTATATATATATATATATATATATATATATATATATATATATATATATATATATATAGTATATATATATATATATATATATATATATATATATGAGTGTATATTCCTATGGTAAGATATTAGTTATAAAGAAAAACACCACCGCTCACTGGCAGAGGTCTAATCAAGGAGGGGTGTATTCAATTAACGTCTGAGAAGGAGGAGCCAAGCCCTAGGAGAGAATACATTCACATTCTCCCACCTGACCAGTTGCGAACCTGGGACCTCGCTTTGTTTGGCGAGTGCTTTACCACTGAGCTACCGGGTGGCTTTTTAGTATAAATATAAAATACAAAAACATATACATATACATATATACATATATATATACATACACATATATATATACATATATACATATATATATATTATTAAAAACTAAACACTATATTTCAAACACAAATTCAATATATTTCACTAATCACTACTAATCACTGTATTTTAATATTGTTATTATTATTACTATTACTATGCTACTATGATTTAACACTAATATTAATATGTTCTACACTATATATCACTACTATGCACCACTACTCACTATATTAAATATTATTATTATCACTTTCACTACTGTCACTATTATTATATGACCAGCATTCACGAAAAATTAATGAAAGGGTGGGTTTTAAGACCCATACTTCCAGAGGAAGAGAAGTTGGTAAATTTTCTTCAAATGACTCGACGATTGCCATGGGAAACGTAACTTCACATTCTACAATGTATTATTTTAAATTTCTACTTTATAATTTTATTTTTGTATTCAATAATTAATTTTCCAAAATAGCCAAAAGTAATGATTTTAAAATTTTGCAGCTCCTCGAACCCAGATTAGATATGAAATAAATTTAAATGTTTAAAATTTTACATTTTTAAAATCCAAAATCGAAATTTTTTTCCTCTTTAGTTGACAGTCACTTTGAACCAAAAGCTTTCTTTCTCTCTCTCTCTTTCTTCTTAAATTCTTCAGTGCTAGATTTCTCAACCGCTTCATCACTTCAATAAATCATCTCTGACTATCCTCTTCCTAAATTCATCTCTTCACCTGTATTTGGCCCCCTTAGTTCCATTGCGTCCAATAATGACGATGGTCGAATCACATGTCAGAACAATCCTGCTTTTTGAGTTGCATATCAGCGTGTTAGCAGGTGCAATGAAGGGTAATACGAAGAACTGCTCTTCTATGAAAGCTGTTAAAATGTCCAAATGGTGGTTGGTTATGCCATCAGCCAAAATAATATATATATATATATATATATATATATAGTATATATATATAGTATATATATATATATATATATATATATATATATATATATATATATATATATATATAATATATATATATATATATATATGAGTATATTATTTTTGACTGATGGCATAACCCACACCAAATTTTGAGACATTTAACAACTCATAGAGAGCAGAGACTAATGTATTCGTATTAAATGCCCTTCATTACACCTGCCTTTAACGCAATGTGCATTATGCAACCAAAAGTAAGATCGATTTTGACACTGTACAACAATGAATCTGCATCCATTACCGATACAATTCGTGCAGCTCCTATTCCTTCTCAGGCTCCGACTGCTACTGATATGTTATAAGACTGCTACTTTTATTATTATTATTATTATTATTATTATTATTATTATTATTATTATTATTGTTATAGATTATAAGATTATTTATCATTTCAAATCGTATAGGGACTGGTACAAATAAAGCTTCATCATAAGGCTGACCCACCATTACAGAGGTGTATATTATATATATATATATATATATATATATATATATATATATATATATATATATATATATATATATATATATATATATATATATATATATATATATATATAGGTTAATCACCCTTGGCGTGAAATATTTTTTAGGTTAAGTTACATTGAGTAACTAATGTTCGGGAGAAATAGTATATAGCAACTGTTGAAAACAAAATTTTATTGGGACGAATCGATATCTTTTAGGTATTTATTTTCTATTTCTAATGGGTTCACGATGACCTCAACGTTCGATATACACATATTAACAATAAGCACACACTTTTAATTTTAATATTAAGTTAAAAATTCTTGGGGTGGGGAAGCCATGAGCTTTCGTCCAACATTACGGATGGACCTTTTCAAATGGAATGTATTTACAACAAAGCGATCGCCTGCCAACTCGGAGGGTTATTGTCAGTTTCAGGAAAGTTTTAGTTGGTTGGTTTTTTATTATTTTTAAGATCAGTGAAAAACTTTGAGGAGAGCAATATTGAGTTTTGTATTTTGACTGGCTTGACAGGCGATCGCTTTGTTGTAAATACATTCCATTTGAAAAGGTCCATCCGTAATGTTGGAAGAAAGCTCATGGCTTCCCCACCCCAAGAATCTCAATTTTAGTCTCCCTGTTTTTAACTTAATATTAAAATTAAAAGTGTGTGCTTATTGTTAATATGTGTATATCGAACGTTGACGTCATCGTGAAATTTGAAAATTGGACAAAAAACAACAAGGATACCGAAATTAACATGGACATACTTAAAGGAATATTACTTAGTAACTTAGCAACCCATAACTATAAAAATCAACTCCCTTCCCTATTTTATAATGCTCTAAAAAAACTAAAAAATAACCACGACATAGTCATTACCCGCAGCGACAAGGGAAACAATATAGTAATTTTAAATCATCAAGATTATATAAATAAATGCAACCATATATTGAATGATAATAATACATATACACCGCTTACAAAAAAACCCAAAACAGAACTCTTTCGATAATTTCAATAGCCAATTAAAAATCATTTGTAAAAACTACCCTCTCATACACAAAGAAAATAAAGCCCACATGACTGATATCTCCCACTTCTATGGAATACCAAAGACCCACAAAAACAATATCCCCCTTAGACCAATCATTTCCAACATCAACTGCAATACTTACAAACTTTCTGCATGGCTATCCACCACTCTCAAACCTCTCATAGGCCTAATCTCCCCTTCACATATAAAAGACAGCAGTGAATTTTTACAACGCATAAAAAACATAAGCCCTTCTTCACACCAATTACTCAGTTTCGACGTCGAATCACTATTTACCTCTGTCCCAGTCCCCTTCACGTTAAATCTACTCGAACAGTACCTAAATCAGCATCAAGTCAACCTCTCTCACCCCTTTTCTCTAATAAAAGAACTTATAACTCTCACATTAAACCATAATTTCTTCACGTTCAATGGAAAATTCTATAAGCAGACCCAAGGACTCGCAATGGGTTCCCCCCTCTCACCTACATTAGCAAATATATTTATGGAGTTACTGGAATTCTACCATATTTTACCCCACCACACCCTCAATAACTCTCATTGGCTCCGTTATGTCGACGATGTGTTCGCCGCCATACCCCATCATACAAACCCACAAGACATCCTAACCTTTATAAACAACATACATCCCTCCATATCATTCACTCACGAACTTTCGCACAACCACACTCTACCATTTCTGGACACGCTTCTTATATGGAAAGACTCCCCCAATATCACACATACAGTATATAGAAAACCCACCTCCCCTCCTAACTATACCCACTGGTTCTCTGCCCACACCAAAAACATAAAAATAGCCACTCTCAGCAGTCTATATCTCAGAGCCCTAAGAATATGCTCTCCCAACCACTTAAATTCAGAAACCAAATTTCTACATACTACGTTCACCAAACTCAAATACCCCCCTACATAATCAACTTGGCCAAAAAAGCCAAAAAAAACTTTTATAACAACAAAAAAAAAATCAGGAAACTTCAAAAACTTTTTTGCCCCCTTCTTTCAATATAGAACATAAATTAAAACAACACATACCAAATTCAATCATATTAACTCACAATAACATATTCACTCTCAAACGCACTCTCAAACCCCCTAAACAAAGAAACAATTGCCCATCTGTATATATTGGAGAAACAAACGATTTATCCCGACGCATATCTCAACATAAAGCAGATTTAACCGACGACAATATGAACTCTGCACTCACCACCCATCGCACCAATACTCATCATAAAATCAATTTGACAAACATCACCACACTCAAAACCATAAATCAAGTACAAAGTAGAAAAATAACAGAATCCATATACATTTATAACACAAATAACTTTAATAAATCAGCCGGTCAATTCAAGCCAGACAAAATACAAAATTCAATATTGCTTTCCTCAAAGTATTTCACTGATCTTAAAAATAATAAAAGACCAACCAACTAAAACTTTCCTGAAACTGACAATAACCCTCCGAGTTGGCAGGCGATCGCTTTGTTGTAAATACATTCCATTTGAAAAGGTCCATCCGTAATGTTGGACGAAAGCTCATGGCTTCCCCACCCCAAGAATCTTAATTTTAGTCTCCCTGTTTTTAACTTAATATTAAAATTAAAAGTGTGTGCTTATTGTTAATATGTGTATATCGAACGTTGAGGTCATCGTGAACCCATTAGAAATAGAAAATAAATACCTAAAAGATATCGATTCGTCCCAATAAAATTTTGTTTTCAACAGTTGCTATACTATTTCTCCCGAACATTAGTTACTCAATGTAACTTAACCTAAAAAATATTTCACGCCAAGGGTGATTAACCTATATAAATATTTACAACTACGTTCAAGTAGTTTATATCTACGTATATATATATATATATATATATATTTAAAGATATATATATATATATATATATATATATATATATATATATATATATATATATATATATATATATATATATATATATATATATATAAATATACATATAGTTACATATATATATACCTTAAGTGTTCTAATATAAAAAAACCTACAACTAATCAATGAAACTAACACAAATTTTTACTTGTTTATTCAGGCTAGTTTTTATAAAAAACGTTTTTTTTTTGAATAAAACGAGCTTGTTTTTTTCCTTTCCCAAAAACCCCCCTCCTTGAATAGGGCTTTGCCCGGGAGTGTGTGTGATAACCAAAAATATATATTTATATATATATATATATATATATATATATATATATATATATATATATATATATATATATATAATATATATATATATATATATATATTTATATATATATATATATATATATGTAGTAACACCTGTTTATTTTTATCATTATTATTCGAACTCGGCACTCATCATAACATACGGTTTGATGTAACATACATTATGCAAGTCAAAAACAAGTGTTGATTATGGCACCGCACACCACAACTCTGTCTCCAATTTAAATCATACATCGGTGCAGCTCCTACTCCGGCTCTGAATCCTGTTGATAGGTTATAAGAATCTTTATTATTATTATTATTATAAAACTATTTAAAAAAAATTCTAGTAACTTTATGTAATGTTCGAACAAAAACTATTTTTATGTTGAATTTACACAAATAATTAAGTTTAATTACGACTATAATCAATTGATTATGACTTTAATCGTTTAACCAATAGATCACAGATGACAGGAGAGGGTAGGAAGGGTGGCTGATTAGCGTTTGATCTATTGATTAATTGAAATTTTTACTAAAATTTAGTAAAACTTTTAAAAATATATAATAGTTTAAGTTCAATATAAAAAAATGAGAAAATATAAATGTTTCATGGTAAAGGCTTCCTTTACCCTGAAACATTTATATTTTCTCAAAATATTATAGTTAATGTTCAGAAGAGAAATTAAAAAAAATATTGCCCATTTGAAAAGAAAATTATCAAATTTGTAGAAAACGGAATAAAAGTTAAATTCGTAAATGTTACTCTGGAAAAATGAAGAGATTTTAAAATTATTAACGAGAACAAATTAAAATTTTACATGAGGAAGACTTCTCGACTAAACCCTCTCCAATTCACTCCTGAACGATGTTGAAACCTTCCCAATAATTTTTTGTTATATATATATATATATATATATATATATATATATATATATATATATATATATATATATATATATATATATATATATATATATATATATATATATAAATATATATAGTATATATATATATATATATATATATATATATATATATAGGATAAGGCATACGGCGAGAAAAAATCTGAACATTTATTGAATTGACAACGTTTCGGCCACAACTAAGACCAACATCAGGTCTAAAAATATTAAAAATTTAACATTAAAATACTTTATACAATATAATTACATAGACGGACCAAAAAGAAACAATAATAATAATAATAATAATAATAATAATAATAATAATAATAATAATAATAATAATAATAATAATAATAAATGATCACATAAAATTAATCAATACACCATAATAATTATATAACAAAAATAAAATTTCAATAATAATAAAAATAATAATAACTAATAATAATAATAATAATAATAATAATAATAATAATAATAATTTAAGAAATTAAAATTAAGAATAACACACATTTATTTTTGTTATATAATTATTAAGGAGTATTGGTTAATTTTAAGTGATCTTTATGTTCATGATTATTATTATTATAATTATTTTTCTTATTATTATTATTCGGAGGGGTAATGCCCGCTTACACCCCTTCGGGGTGATCCCCCCTCTCAGGATTCACATCCTTTCAAGGGGCGCATCCCCCAGGGTTTTCTCCAATGTAATGTTGCTTTAGATACTCTTGGTTAATGAAAACTGTTTATTCGTAAGTTAGGTACGTTATGTTAAATATTACTATGACAATGTGAAGAAAATAGCACTGATTTGTTAGAAAAATGATGAGTTTTTGTAAGATATTACTGTTTTAACTGACGATGATGTGTTAGAAACGTGAGCCTAGGTTAAGTTTTTATTGAGTAATGTTAGGTTTGCCCTAGAAATTTGATAATGTCTACGTTTATTCATAGGTCAAATGATGTTATACTCGAAACGAGTGAAGCTTTGACGAAGATAGTGTCAATTCATAGTTCAAGATGTTGGTATCTTTGTAGATTGGTCACTTAGTTAAGGGATTTTGTTAGATAATACGGCTTTACCTGTTGCTGATATGCGAGAAAAGGGGGAACATATCGAGTATTGTATGACCTGTTAGCTACTTCACCTTTGATAAGTATTTCAAGATGTTAGTTGATTATTCATACGCGAGGTGTTAGGTTTGCATTTGTACATTATATTCTTAGTTGCGGTTATGATATGTTAGCTTTATTGATGCTAAAACTTTGTTGGTTAAGCATATATTCGTAGGTTAGTATATAAAGAGCTTATTTTTGTTTTTATCCAAAATGATACTCGAAATATGACGAATCAATAGTTCAATAGATCACAGGCGGGTGGGATGGGTAGGGGACTGCAGATATGGGTGGTTTGATTTACTGATTTAAAATCGGTAAACTATTACGCTTACTCAGCATATTTTATCTTGAAACTTATTTTTATGTTAAGTGTCAGGATAAAATTTTAATTTTTTTTTATGTTTGGTTAAAACTTTGTTATGTTTGCAATTATTCGCTGGGGATTATGATATTCAGACGAGGTTATGATGAATTTTTTGTTAGATATTACGAAGTTGATGTAAAAAAAATTTACGTTAGCATTATATTCTTTGTCGGTATGATGATTAGACAGGTTTATGCTAAATTTTTGTTAAATATTACGATGTTAATGTAAAATTAACATTGATATGTTAGAGATAGTGAAAAGTGTGAATAGGTTACGTTTCGTACGAAGTGTTAGGTACTTTACTGTTGTTAAGAGCAGAAGTTTGTTAATGTTAGTAGTTTATTCGTACGTATGGTGTGTTAGGTTTGTCGTTGTACATTATATTCTTAGTTCAGGTTATGTTATGTTAGCTTTATTAATGTAAAAACGTTGTTACGTTAGCATATATTCGATGGTTAGTATATAAAGAACTTATTTTTGTGTTATGTGTGGATAAAACTTTATGTTTACAGTTATTCGTTGGTCTGTATGATAATTAGACAAGGTTATGATAAATTCTTGTTAAATATTACTGTGTCAATGTAAAATTAACGTTAATATGTTAGAGATATGCTTGGAAAAAGTATGAATAGGTTACGTTTTGTATGCAATGTTGGTTACTTTACAGGTGTTAAGTATGGAACTTTGTTAATGTTGACAGTTTTTTCGTGTTTAAGTTGTTAGATTTGTCGTTGTACATTATTTTCTTAATTCATATGATGCTATGTTAGCTTTATTAATGTGAAAGCATTGTTTTGTTAGCATATATTCGATGTTGGTTAGTATATAAAGAACTCATTTTGTGCTATGTTTATCCGAAATGATACTCGAAATGCGACGTAAATCAATAGTGTTAATGTAAAATTAACATTGATATGTTAGAGATATGCTTGGAAAAAGTGTGAATAGGTTACGTTTTGTACGCTGTGCTAGGTACTTTACTGTTGTTAAGTATGGAACTTTGTTAATGTTAGAAGTTTATATTCAGGCGGCATGTAAGTAGGTCATTGTACATTATATTCTTAGTTCTGGTAATGCTATGTTAGCTATATTAATGTGAAAACAATGTTACGTTATCATATATTGGTTGGTTAGTATAAAGAACTTATTTTTGTACTATAGTTGTTGTTGTTGTTGCTGCTGTTGTCGTTGTTGTTAATATATACCCCTTTGAACTGATATGGTTCGTTCATGCGTTTTCGTATTCTCTTGTTTACTTTCTTCTGATTATTGAAAGAAAGAATCTCATTACCTTTAAGGATTGTTTATACACTCTATTTTCATCTATTTTTCGCCGTGCTGATACGATGACATCGCCCCGCATCTCTACGCTTGTTGATGATATCTTCAATGAGGAGTTTCGTTATTTCGAACGATGTGCTTTCAGCTTATATTTAATCGTAAACCGAATGGCTGTCGCTACATTGCTTGTATCCCAGCCCGAGGATCAAATAATAGACCTTTATTCGTTTGTGTTGATGGATTCATCAAGATTATCGAAATCGCAGCTACGGTGAGGATAAGAGTGTGTTATCCGTTGGATCGACGCTTAGTGAAATATCTAACTGGAAAGACAGCGTAAGGTTCTAATAGAATAGACGTTGTGTTCTCGTCGTGTGACGATATTAAAACCCTGGATGTACGCGTCTATGGAAACCCATCGATTGTGTGACCTTCATGCGTACGTGTATAGGTTTCATTGTTCATCTGAAAATATTACAGCATTGCTTAAAATAAAAACGAATTAACATCGCATCTTAACGATGTTGACATACTTGAGGACTTAATACATATATCACATGGTGTAATCTATGATATTTACACCGAAACATGTGGTTTCCCGTATAATGCAGTATACAGGAGTGCGTTAATAACTATCAGCTTGGATGAGTTTACTTCTCTCTTGTATGAGAGAATGAGTGCTGCTGAATCGACATACGCCGAAAAATGGTTTAGTGTTGCTGAAGGCATTTATACTTACATTCTTTCAAAGGGTGTTGAATCTTTATAGAGAGATATATATAGAACGTACCCAAGTTATGTTGAATCCTATGTTCTGTGATTAGATGAATTAATATATTTAAAATAAACTTATGTTTTTATGTATTTATATAAAGCTCTTTTCAATGAAAATTATATGTTATAAAAATGAAAACTTGTGTTACTTCCCGCTTATGTTCACTTTATTGATTAAGTTGTTATTGATAGCTATTTATTCGTCTGGTTGTTGTGTTTTCAGTACGTTATGTTCATAGTTTAGCTTTACTGAGGGTAAAACTTTACTTTGTTTGTCTTTATCCATTAGGTATTATGATGGTTAGGTAAGGTTATGCTAATTTTTTTGTTAAATATTACTATGTTAATGTAAATTAACATTGTTATGTTGGTGATATGTTTGATAAAGTGTGAATGGATTATGTTTTTGCAAGCCTTGTTAGTTACTTTTACTGTTGATAAGTTTGGACCTTTGTTAATGTTAGCAGTTTATTCTTGCTTAAGATGTGTCAGATTTGTCGTTGTATATTATATTCTTATTTCTAGCAATGCCATGTTGGCTTTATTAATGTGAAAACTTTGTTACGTTAGCATACTTTCGCTGGTCTGTATGATAATTACACAAAGTTATGGTAAATTTTTGTTAAATATTACCATGTTAATGTAAAATTAACATTGTTATGTTAGAGACATGCTTGACAAAGTGTGAATAAGTTACGTTTTTGGATGTTATGTTAGTTACTTTACTGTTGTTAAGTATGGAACTTTGTTAACATTAACCATTTATTCCTGTTAAAGATGTGTTAGGTTTGTCGTTGAGGGTTATATTCATAGTTCAGATGATGCTAAGTAAGCTTTATTAAAGTGGAAACTTTGTTACGTCAACATATATTGATTGATCTTTGTATAAAGAACTTTTATGTTTATCCAAAAGGATACTCGAAATGTGATTGAATCAATAGATCAATAGATCAGAATGTCAGGAGGGTGGCTGGATGGTGGTTTGATTTACTGATTTACTGATTTAGGGTATGTAAAACGTTACAATTTTAGTAAAAATATTACCTGAATCAATAGATCAATAGATCACGACCGGACAGGAGGGTGGTTGGATGGCGGTATGATTTACTGATTTACTGCTTTAGGGTATGCAAAAACGTAAATTTGTAAGTTATTAGCAAAAAGAATAAGAAATTTTATTTATTTATTTATTTTTTTTTTTTGATGGTTTCGAAACCATTATTTTCGAAATCTACAGACCCAGATATATATATATATATATATATATATATATATATATATATATAGTATAGCAAAGAGTATATATATATATATATATATATATATATATATATATATATATATATATATATATATATATATATATATATATATATATATATATATATATATATATATATTGTATCATTGCATAAATATTTAATAACTCGGCACCGCACCGGAGCCAGCACCGGTGCAGCTGTCAACTCCTACTCCTCTGAGTCAGACTCCTTCTTCATTCTTTCCCTCCTTATTCTTCCTTCATCCCTTCTTCATTCCTCCTTCGACCTCGTTTTGCGCGCTCCGGCTTTTTTTTCAGTCAGGACCTCAATGGGGGTCCTAGACATCCTATACGGACTTATAACTCCTCATATTCGGGAGCTCTAATGGCCCATAACCCTATATAAGGACACTAATATTGTTGTTATAGGAATGTTTATTAACTCGGCACCGCAGCGGCTCCAGCACCGGTGCCAGAGCCAACTCCTCAGATTCCCATATCAACTATTTCTAGAAATTCAACTATGAATCCTCTCACCAAATTTAAGCATTACGAACACTTCGATTTTTAAGGGGGGTGGGGTCCCCTTTCGGGGGACCCAGTGGGACGTAATGTCGTCTACGACGAGGTTACCTCATCATCTAACCCCCTTCCAAATTTTAACCCGATACGATAACTCTAACCCATGTAGATATATATCGGAGCCATAGGGTGAGCCGGAGCTGGAGCCTAAAAATCATTTTTAATAATAATAATAATAATAATAATAATAATAATAATAATAATAATAATAATAAGAAAAAACTTCAGAGGATGAGTCGGAATCGGTGCGGTGAGGTGCGATGCGGTGCGGGGAGATGCTGGGGCAGTGCGGGACTTTATACTGGTATAATATTTATAATTTAATTTAATTTAATTTTTTTTTTATTTAATTTATTTATTTAATTTATTTAATTTATTTATTTAATTTATTTTTATTTAAATAAAAATAAATTAAATACACCGAAATAAGAACCGAGCCGTTATCAGTAAAAGCAATTAGCGTTATCTCAAAACACGTGTTCTTATCAGCTAACGCTGATAAGGACACAGAGACAGTCGTGACCTTGGTCGCCTCTAAACTCCTTACATCACTACTATTATTAACTTTAATAATTTATTTTCTTTATCATTATTTTACCAGTTATTCTATTATTAGTAACATTTTATTACTCTCACTGTTGTCATTGTTAATATTGTTTATAGACCTGATGATGGTTCTAGGTGAATCGAAACCTTGTCAATAAATGTTTCATCCCGTTTTGGCTTTGTGCTTCCTGATATATATATATATATATATATATATATATATATATATATATATATATATATAGTATATATATATATATATATATATATATATATATATATATATATATATATATATATATATATATATATATATATATATATATATATATATATATATATATATATATATATATATATATATAGTGTATAATCAGAGCAATTTTTTCGCCAAGTTTTTTAGTAGTATAGTATAAGGCCTTAAATATTAATATCAATAAATCTTTAAGAATATATTTAAAAGTATTTACATGGTCTTCATATGATGTTTGTGAACGTGAGCTTTCGATCCTTATTTTATCTGGATCCTCTTCGGACGTTGTTATTTGAAGACTAAATAAAATTTAATGAAATTTTGTAAATTTATGTAATATTGTTAAAATGAGAAGTAGTTTAGATTTAAGTAAATTTTGATTTTATATTTTTGAAAAAAGGTGTGGTGGAAAGAATGTTGTTAAGTGTGGGATCAAATGTATATTCACCTTTTTGTATGTTAAAATTAGGAAGATTTTTTATGCATAGTGATTCTATGAGTTTGCGTTTGGTGGGGTCGAGTACCTGTAGGATGGGGCACATATCATTGATGTTGATGTTATGATTGAGATTGGATCTATGTGTGGTAAGAGCGGAGTTTTGAGAGTCATAAGAAAGATCATGTTTATGTTGAGAGTGTCTTCTTTTGAAGTCATTTGTTTCGCCTATGTAATGTGAGGTGCATTGATAGCATGGGATTTTGTATATGCATTGTGAGATGTTATTTTGTATATGAGTGGGTGGTTTGAAGATTCTTTTTAGAGACGCGGTGTTAGAGGAGGTTAGTCTTAATGTTGAGGGTAAAGTTTTAAGGATTTGATGATGTGGTATATGAGGAATGGGTAAATAGGTGAAAGAGTGTGTGTTGGTCTCGGTGGTAGGGTTGTAGAATTTATTTTTTGCTTTTTTAAGTGATCTTTTGATTGTGTAGGTAGGATAAGAGAGTTTCTTGAAAGTATTGAAAATGTATTTGATTTCATTTTGTAGAAGAGAAGGGGAACAGATGCGTAAAGCTCTTAAGAAGAGAGCGGTAAGAACACCAGATTTAATGTGTTGAGAGTGTGTGGAGTACCAATGTATGTAAGAAGGGTTGAAAGTAGGTTTGCGGTAAACGCTAAAGAGTATGGTAGGACTATTATGCCAAGAGAGGAGGGTATCTAGGAAAGGTAGGGTGTGGTTATTAGAGAGTTCCATTGTGAAATTTATATTAGGGTGGATGGAGTTGATGTGGTCAAGTATGAGAGTTGGGTTGGTGGTTAAGGGAGTGGAGATAAAAATATCATCCACATAGCGAAGCCATGTGGTGTTGGAAAGAAGAGGGTGGTTAAGTATGAAAAAGTGTTCAATAAGTTCCATGAATATGTTGCTAAGTATGGGGGAAAGAGGAGATCCCATGCTTAGTCCTGAATTTTGTTTGTAGAAAGTGTTGTTAAAATGGAAAAAATTGTGTTCAAGGGTGAGTAAAATTAGTTGTTTGAGGAAAGGGAAAGGGTAATCTAGAACAAGTGTTCAACTATTTCCCCCATACTTAGCAACATATTCATGGAACTTATTGAACACTTTTTCATACTTAACCACCCTCTTCTTTCCAACACCACATGGCTTCGCTATGTGGATGATATTTTTATCTCCACTCCCTTAACCACCAACCCAACTCTCATACTTGACCACATCAACTCCATCCACCCTAATATAAATTTCACAATGGAACTCTCTAATAACCACACCCTACCTTTCCTAGATACCCTCCTCTCTTGGCATAATAGTCCTACCATACTCTTTAGCGTTTACCGCAAACCTACTTTCAACCCTTCTTACATACATTGGTACTCCACACACTCTCAACACATTAAATCTGGTGTTCTTACCGCTCTCTTCTTAAGAGCTTTACGCATCTGTTCCCCTTCTCTTCTACAAAATGAAATCAAATACATTTTCAATACTTTCAAGAAACTCTCGTATCCTACCTACACAATCAAAAGATCACTTAAAAAAGCAAAAAATAAATTCTACAACCCTACCACCGAGACCAACACACACTCTTTCACCTATTTACCCATTCCTCATATACCACATCATCAAATCCTTAAAACTTTACCCTCAACATTAAGACTAACCTCCTCTAACACCGCGTCTCTAAAAAGAATCTTCAAACCACCCACTCATATACAAAATAACATCTCACAATGCATATACAAAATCCCATGCTATCAATGCACCTCACATTACATAGGCGAAACAAATGACTTCAAAAGAAGACTCTCTCAACATAAACATGATCTTTCTTATGACTCTCAAAACTCCGCTCTTACCACACATAGATCCAATCTCAATCATAACATCAACATCAATGATATGCGCCCCACCAAACGCAAACTCATAGAATCACTATGCATAAAAAATCTTCCTAATTTTAACATACAAAAAGGTGAATATACATTTGATCCCACACTTAACAACATTCTTTCCACCACACCTTTTTTCAAAAATATAAAATCAAAATTTACTTAAATCTAAACTACTTCTCATTTTAACAATATTACATAAATTTACAAAATTTCATTAAATTTTATTTAGTCTTCAAATAACAACGTCCGAAGAGGATCCAGATAAAATAAGGATCGAAAGCTCACGTTCACAAACATCATATGAAGACCATGTAAATACTTTTAAATATATTCTTAAAGATTTATTGATATTAATATTTAAGGCCTTATACTATACTATACTATATATATATATATATATATATATATATATATATATAGATATATATATATATATATATATTGAAAGTATGCAATGAAAACGCGAAAGGTTTCACGATAAATGCGAAACCATAAACACCCAAACTGAGTAACCGAAACGAAGTAACG
>JABUQX010041652.1:0-27500 GCA_015478945.1 Trachelipus rathkii
AGTCAAAATAACTACGAGACAGCTTCTTTCTATCTTTTAAGAGTGCTGAACCCTACCACTTCAGATACTACACTACGTAACATTTTCTCATATTAAACACATTTATTAATACCATATATTTCCTATTTTCTTTTGCCTCTACATTTTTAAACAAATTATACTCAAAGTAAATAAAATGCACTAACTCTATATTTTAAAATGGTTAATTGCATTACATTCAAAATACTTTGTAAAACACTACCTAAATTTCATTATATGGCAAGTTATATAAAATCTAACTTATAATCCTTAACCAGTCTAACTACCTACTATACTTATTAACTAGATAAGTCCAGATAAATATCTAAACCTATTACCTTACTTTCCTTTCCTTCCAATGTTGTAGCTTCAATCTCCTATCCCAAAAGCCAACCAAGACTATATGACGAAAGTTATACAATGTATTTACTTCTTCACCACAGAAGAGCTGATCACTTTTGTATCCGACAAAATTGCCCTTTCAGTATATCTATACCGACTTTACTACCATATGTTACTATCCATAAACTAAGTATCTGAATTGTTTCAAAAAGGATTCGTTAAGACTATTATATCCCTAGTAAAATATCTTATTCACCTGTTTCATTATATACATCATTATAGTATTATATTCCAAGGTTTGATAATATTAAAACCATTATAATATCTACTCAGTGGGATATTAATTATTCGTATTTAGATAACGCAAAACTACTCTATCAAACCTCTCTGCAACAATTTCATAGTATACCTTATTCTTTTCAACTTGGCAGGGGAACTCTTTAATCAATTGATTTAATTTGTTAAATGAAGTGTATATGAAAAGCGAAATTTGCAAGATTAATCTAATTAATCTTCTCTTTTTCATTTATCATATATATTAATCTTCTCTAAATGCTCGAGTTGATCATAACAGAATCATAAATTGATAATCACTTACTTTTATCTTATCTTCTACTATTACATTTCTATCTATTTTTTACTTATATTACTCTCACGTAAGCTCAAAATCGTTATCACAACTTTTCATAAAGTTGCATTTTATAAAATTGTGTTATTTGCTCTAAAAAATTTGACACATAGCTGTCTTTCATATTATTTTCAAAGGAAGCTTACTGAAAAATCGAAACAAACACGACTAGTTTGACAAATTCCTCCACTTCATCTATACCCTGCATACCTTCTCATCAGACCCCATAATAAGTTAATTCCTTTAGATTTTCCCAAATAGCAATAATATTTTCTACGCGATGGTACCCATAATCAGTATATAGAATCATAGAATACTTTTATACAAAAACTACTAGGTATTATCTCTTCTTAGTGATTAATTACACTGGTAAGTCTTATATAATTTGATTTGTTTTCTATATACTTTTTTATTCTTCCATCACAGACTTTTTACAGTTTTGGTCGTTAAATTATTTATAGATTAACAGTTTTGGTATTGATGAAATTTTACGTCCAACAGACAAATAGCCCACTCGTTGTGTTAATATATACAAGTAATATAATTTATCTTTCCAAAATGTCCATAAGACTAGGATAATGTTAATATATTTACGAGGAATGGATAAATATACATCTAGTTTTATTAATTATTTTATCCATATTGTCTTTATTTATACTCTCAAGTTCTATAATTATTTAAGACACTAAGAATAGAGAGTAGGTTTATAGCGATATCGAAAATATGAGTCAACTAATCCTATAGTATAACATAAAGAAGAGGAAAACATAAAGAGAATGTTATAAAACCAACGATTAACCTAATATAATAAGAAATTTAATTAATATAGATATTACATACTCTAACTAGCGTTGTCACACCAGCATCTTTATAGATAATAACTTATCAGGTGAAGAATGGAGAAGTAATCACGTTTACTGTTACACTTTTTTCACACAAAGCATTAGAGGTACATATTAGATTGTTTTGAGTCCTGCGCACAACTAGATTATTCCTTTTTAAAATGCTATTGCTATCTCCTCACCATTCCCTCCTAGAGTGAATCTTGTTCACTTTCACTTGTTCGACTCTAACTCTTATATTGTCATCTTGAGAGGACTGTATATATTCTTTTTTATTATTTTGTGGTCGTTCTACAAGCTCATAATCCTTTCCATTATTTTTTATCTAAAAATCATTTAATATATAAAGTTTTTTTTGGTAGAAATATTTCCTGGTCCATTTTTTTTATTGAGTCCTTTTATTACGCGATACTTCCCATACTAATTAGCATTAAGAGTAGGCCTGAACTAAAATTCTAATAAGCATATAAGTATACCATTACAACATTATTTAGTCTTACCTACGAATAAAATATAAAATTAATAATAATATAAATACATAATTAAAATTTAAATAAATTAAATATATATATATAATCAATATATATAATATACTAATTAAATAATAGTATATACTAAATTACAGGAAAAATTTAATTAATTGCACTTCAGATTCTCTTGGTGAACTTATCTCTACGCGCGGTAAAAGTAATTATATTTGGTTATAAGTACATTTCAGTATTTCTTGCTTAATATGTTGAATATATTGGAATACAAAGAGCTTCTTTTAAACACCCGGTACTATAGTTGAGCGATATAGATGGACAACAGATTTGTTATGAATCCCGCTACTATGTGAACTAGTATGCCATAAGTAATTTATATTGATTATGACCAGAGCGGAATTTCAATCAAAGCACCTCACGGGAGCTCTTGTTTTCTGGGTGAATAGAGAGCAAAACTGAGAGAAGAATTAAAAGATGTATGCTACTGAGCGGAATTTAGAGATTTATTATGTGAAAGCGTAATAAGTAATAGTTAAAGCTGGTTGATATATTACCAGCTGGATGTCATCTACATTCTACGATGGCAGCCGTCGCTGTATGTGAAGTTTGTTTTAAGTCGTGTTAAAATGGGTGTTTATGATTATCTTGCATGAAACTACTTGTATTTAATAGCCTGGTTAGTATATGAGTCATGTCGAGACAAGGAGTGAATTAGAACATTCTAGTTGTGATGTTGTGGAGTATGTAAGAGAATTTGTTGGTCAAAGGTGAGAAGAAATGGATGGCAATAAGCAGGAGTGACATTGGTTTGAGAATTTTATTGAGTGAGAGATAGTTGCTCGTAGCGTTGTTGGCTATTGCCACAAGGAACAGGGATTTAGTTTACATTTTGTACCCTAATAGTCTCAAGAATAGAATACACCATTTTAATATATCGTATAATTAAATATATTATAATATTAGTTAAAAGTTCGCACGACATTATGAATACAATAAACACTTTCTAGAGTAAAAATTTGTTTAAAATGAAGTATATTACAACTCCAAGTTAACGAAGACTAGTAGATGGTCTCATCGCCATACGTCTTAGAGGTGCAGCTTTTCAGGATTAGGGATTCTTATACGAGTGTCATACTGTTTGTCACTGACAACTTTTGAGAGTAGAGTCAATAAATTAAGCAAAAGTTTAAAAGCAACATTAAAAAGTTGCTATAGTAGGGGGGGGAGCTTTCTTTTACAACTACATATCTATCACGTGCATTATCATGTGTAATACCAGAAGTGGTAAAATAGCTCTTAAAATTCACTCTTTTTGACAATTTATATGTAATTTCGTCTCATCAACAAATCAAGCAGAATAGACAGCATAAGATATGTCACATTTATTAATATTTTTATTGTAATAATTATATTTAAAACTAGTAGCAGACTGTAAATCAAAAATTCAATGAATACATAAACTATATTTTAAATCTTAATATTTTCATATTTACTAAAATATAGAATACTATATAAAAATAATAATTAGAATCCAATCACTAATATAACACAATAAATTGAATGTATTATAATTAATTTAATAAATTTATATATAATTAATTACTAATCTTCATTTTAGATGATAACACCTATATAGTGTATTATAAATTATACATTGATATAGCATATACGTCTAGTAGTGTGAATATATATCTATAAAACGTACTTTTGATAGTAATAACTTGATATAGATATACCTATATTTTGTATAGTGATTAGGGATACGAGTATAATTATATATAACCTATACTTTATTCATATTTATATATATATATATATATTATACTATATTATATATATATTAATATATGAAATATTAAATATAAGTAATTAGATAATATTAATTATCTCATATATATACTAGATTATAGTTATAAATAAATATATATATTGTAATTATTAGTATATATTACGGGTAATCATTTACCGAATGTTAATATAACTATAATATGATAAATATGGATCGAGGCGACTAATACGTACTGTGAAAAGAGTGGAGGGGGTTATTAATAAAAATATATAATATAATAATATATAATATATATTAAATATCATATATATATATACTATATATAATAGCAAGAGATAAGCCATAAACATATTTAAATAACATTGAAAGAAATATTTATTACCCGACTATATGTCGGAGTAGACAGCAGCCTTCCCATTTTTAAGGTGATAACATAATGATAAAGATTTATACTAAATAAAAGAATACAATTAAATTAAAATTAAATGATAATATAACTTATAATTAGGCAGAAATAGACTTGAAAAAAAGTTCACGAATAAGACAAAATTTCACTTCAGCAGTATTAAGCTATTAATTATTTTAAATTTTAATTTAATTTTGGTTTAAGATGCCAAATATATAAGGATTCCAACAAAAGAAGATCAGGTTCCTCAGCTTGGGCTTAATATACTAAAATTGGTATCCTGTAAATGGTGGCCTTCCTGAGGAGAGAATGAGCATTTATAGCTGAAAAGGGAGGATGATGAAGATAATCTAGGGTTCTAAATGATATACCTCTATGTTCTGCAATACGAGTGAAAGGGATTCTAATAGTGCTTCTCTATGTAGAGGGTGGCATCACAGTCACCACACTATATTAGATAATTATCTGAAGTAAACCAGAGGAAAAGGTGTTATATGACATTTATAAACTTCCATATTTTCATTTCCTTGAGCATTAAATTAGTCCCTTGAACGTGTGATAACATTTCATTTTAAAAGGATATCAATTCTTAATCTCTAATTTCATAACTCTATGTCTTCCATGAAGGGTAATTGCTATATAAGGAAATCCTTGGGAATACATAATCAATTCCGGAGGAGTTATTTTGTAAACTTAATTGAAGAAAGTATTTTAGAAAGTTATTTGTCAATCAAAATTAGGAAACCCATTCTTCAATTGACTCGATTTTTAGGAATTCTAGTTCAATTGAAGATCGACATAGCAAGGATGAATATGTACCCCTACAAAGAGTGTCCTGATAGTTAATTTTAAAAATATCGGGGAATATATATCATATAATTAAAAATTTTATAAAAGATAATAATATATATACTAATTATATATCATAAGTATATTATATACTAGTAATAAAATTATAATATTATAATACTATATTATAATAATTATATAATAGTATATAATTAGGGTGTGCCGAATTCAATCGGTAAATTCGTATTTGTTCCATTCTACCTAATTTCCAGAATGCTGATATCTTCGGTATCTTCGGCTTTGCATGACTATTCGTGTGCAAAATATTGGAGCTTTTCAATACAAATAATTAGTTAACATAAGGGAAAGTTATTGCATTAAATTGAAATTTTAGAAACTTATTTTCCATAAAAAAATAGATGATATGCAAATTGTTGTAGCAATATGGTCGATTAACTTTTGTATTTTTCCAGTCCCTATATGAGGTATTTGATATTATTTTCAATATTCTAATAAATTAAGATATCATGTTAGTGATTACGGGATAAAATGGACCAACATTGGTAGCTGCGTATACTATCATGGTAGAGTGGCTGGCTACCAATTTCATGTTTTTATTTCAACATTTATACTATGCATTCTACGATCTATATAGATCAGAGCTGTTATATAATACTAGATATTATTATGTTAAGAAATTCCTAGATGAGCTTCATTCAAAGCTTAAAACTTTTATAGATGGCAAGCTTAGAAGTAAACGCAAATAATTAATTTAAAAGATTGTTTGGTCCTCAAGATATTTTCAAATTTGCTTTAAAAGATTGTTTGAACAAAAAAGTTCCCCATCATACGCTGGCTCGAATATAGCAATTAATTTAAGTTGTCCATTGATTTTAAGTGCAAAAAATTATTCATGTTAACTTGAAAGCCATTTTGAAAACCATTACTAAAACAAAGCATTAAACGGGCAGTAAAGTCGCCCAAGTGATCTTCCATTTTAAGCATAATCTATTTTAAATAAGCAATTAAAAGCAAGCTTCAGTGGAATATTATTACACCTCGTTGAGAGTTAAGTAAAATCGAGAAAAAAGACTTTTCAGTTTCTATGTGAAACATCATTTGTGGTAAGCTACTTTTAGTATCTAGCGATGCAAGCTAATTATTTCAACATTGATACTCAGATGAATCAAGTTAAAAAAACTATGGTCGTTGAGGCATGAAAAGAAATGCTAAAATTAGCTCCTGACTCTCTGACTGAAAGATTTAACGTAGTGGCGGAAGTGATAGCTGAAGATTACCTTTTCACATTCTTTATGATATGCTTGTAAGAAATTGTGGCATATCAAAATCGTCTATAATCAAGAAAAGAAAGTGAGAGGTACGAAAAAAGAATGTCCCATTCTTTGCGATGTGATTAATGACATAAAAGTCAAAAAGGCTACATACGGTAGAATTAAATAGAAATAACAAATATATATTAGAGCTATGTTGGAAAAGGGCTGAACACGTGCGTTTTTGCATTATAAATGGCTGGTTAAGACTATATATAACTGGAAATAAGTTTTTATGAATCTTGAGCAACCTAGACATTTAATACCTTGCCTCCACCTTTACAGTCGATAAAATGGATAGTATATTTAGAACAAAGGAATATTATTGAGACCACAAAATAAGTTATCCCCTGAAAATGGAGAACTGCTTATGTCTGTCATTTTAACCTTAGAGCTATTCAAATGAAGTTTAGTTTAATAGCTTTAACTACGAATGGTTTATCAATTTCATTAAATTATTTTTAATAATGGAATGGTTGCTAATGGACAGAAATAGTATATTACTTTTGTTTTTTACTTTGTTATATAAACTGGTAACAGAAATTTCTGGACGTAGATTTTGCAATTGATTAGTTATGTGTGATTCCAAAAATGTAATCGGTTTTGCATATCACATCGCATTTGGAGATATGTGCGTTAACACATGCTTTGAAAATTTTTAACTGATTTTTACCTGTTCAAGGAGGGTCTATTCATCAAAGTATTGGGAATTAATATATTTATATATATTAATATTTATATAATAGAATTAGTTTATATCATATTCAAGTGATAGTAGGTATATAGTATATATACTATATATGTACTTAGTTTAATATTTGATCTATATATATAATATTATATGAATATATATATATTATATTAGGCGAGTTACCGCATAGGTATCAGTATGGTATCGTACGTAATCGGCCATTTGATGGTTCGGGTATCGTTTGACAATGAGTGCTACGTAGCACGATACATCTTGCTTTTTTATGTGAAAATGTATGAGAAACTTTTAGATTCAATAAATAGGTAGTTGTAATAGATAGCTAGTACTCAAGAGATGTTTTCCTCGTCATTTAACTTAATTTAGCGCTCCAACCGTCTTTAGGGCAAAATTTACCTTAATTGGACAGCCATTATTATAACTTAAACAGATTTAATCTACTTTTTTAGTTGCTTATAGCATTTTTTGTATGACCTTCCGTAGAGCGGTGTAGTGCGGTAGTGTTTTAAAACTTTCCTGGATTTCATATTTAGATATTAGCTAGGTATAAGTAGGAGTATTATACGTTTTAAATTTAAATATGAGTTTTAGCGTACGAAAAATCTTAACTCCTTCTCTCTTTGGTTTTTGTCTTATGTTTGTCTTTTTTTTTTTTTTTTTTTTTTTTTTTTTTTTTTTTTTGATTGCTGTTGCGTGTGCGTGTGACGTGTGCGTCTGCGTGATGCGGTGCGTGTATGTAACAGATTGCACAGGCGTGGCTTTCTTTTTACTTTACCAACATCAATGGCTTACCGATGGAATACGACTATATGCTCTAACTCTAAACCTAATTTAATGCTCTGTCTTGAGACCCGCATTGGCTGATACTTAATTATATCTATCACTCGTTTAATATATCAACTATAAATTATTTATAGATTCCATTTGAAGGGGGAGTATGTGCCTTGTAATATTAAACATCTATAACACGTCTCGAGAATCTCGAATTCCCTAACTTCGATGATATATATATATATAAATCTTTCTTCCTTCTATACTACAAACTTTTCTTCATTGCTTCTGTACTATCTCCTAACAGAACAGATTTCATGCCATTTTTTGATTACTTACCACTACTTCTAAGAGACTGTATAATATTCTCAACATTCCAAATACTGAGGTTCTATACTTTAAATGATTCTAATGTAACAACAATAAACTTGAAATTGTATGGGTTCCTATCTCTCGTACTTAGGATTAGTTGGGAAGAAGCCAAATCAGTCAGTACTCTCAGATCTTGAGGGAGCTAACGATAAATAACCACACACATTTACCGTTATCCTCCAACCCGATTCTTTGAACACACGACATAATGTTTCACCACAAGTTCACCTTCTCATCTATAAATAAACCAACAGAACATTGAAACCACCTCCGCCAACATAACCTATCTCGGGTAAACTATTCTTACCTAATAGACTATATGTTACACTAAGTTAATAACTTCTCTCAAACACTTCTATCCTTTGCCTAAAGAGGTGTTTTTCTGGTACTCTATGGGATCACCGCCGATTGGGGGGCATTTGCTGTTGCTGCTAACACCCTAACTTACATTGAAGTGACTGTCTTTGGACTTCTTATGACTACCTCAGATTCGCAGCATAAGTTGGGATATCTTAATTGTTAATTACGGATCGGGAATTAAGCAGGTGTATTCCTCTTGGACTAAATCTTTTTCTCCCCAAAAGCCATGGTCGATCGTCCAAAGAGTGTTACGCTGTTCCCTCCATTCAGACAGAGACAATATTCGGGTCGTGGAAATTCTCGTCTCCCTACTCACTCTGCCGAATTTATTCAGCTAGCATGTGCAGATACTCTACGACGAGCAAAGCGGCTTTCATTAAACGAAAATGCGCTGACTCCTTGGTTCTCCTACTCGACAAATTCTCGGGCTCTTGCAAAACATCTCTAAACATTCTGTACAACATCACCCTTTCCTTCCTATTCGCTCCTGATGATTCGCTTGCTAATACACACTGAAAAGGCAATCATCTCTTGGCCCCATTTTCTCAATTCAACCTGGCACTTCGATTACGAGTATCCTCTTCCATCCTTCCTTCCCCCACCAGTGTCCTAATGCCCTTTACGCCTAGCATACATGATGATGGTAGTTCAAGAGCTCCGAAATTATAACTTAAAGCAGGTGGAAATCCCGATGGCTGCATCCCCTCCCATGAGGAAGTTGTGCCTCCACCGACTGAACACCGCACTTTACGCCCTTCCCAGAGGAGCTGAAGCGCAGTCGTTCGACATTACACCTTCCCAGACGATCCTCCCGGTCACAATTCGCTATGCTCAATATAGCTTCCCTCAGTGGTGGAGGGCGCATAGTCCAATTTCCGCAAAAAATGATGCGCTGAGCCTTACTACGCCCTATAGCTCACTTTTACTTTCTAAGATCTTGAAACCCTTGCTCAACTCTCATCTTAGAATCTGGATCGGTCGTGCCTTCTTGATGAGGATCCAACAATCAAATATGCTTGGGGCGGGATCTACTGGCATATACTTATATCTCCCTATTTTAATCATGATCTGGTGGTCGCTGCATACGAGAGATTGAACACAACGGTATGCAGCGTCAGCTCTCCAAGCTCCCTCCTTTGGGTTGCTCATTGTGTCTTACTTAAGTCCTAGCTTATCTAATTATCAAGTGCTGGATCACATGTCGCTGTTGGATGGGACTTTCTGTCAATAGTGTGTTCCTCATGGGTTCTGTTTATCTCCTACTTTATTACCTGCTTTTTAATGATCTTCTCACATGCACATCTACCTCGACTATATTGGCCCACCATTTAAATGTGTCGAGACTGCACCGTGCATTCTTTGTAATTCATGTATTTTTTTCAAAAACGTCTTATAGATGTGGTTTGAACCTCTTACCCGCCATCTATTACGATGTTCAAGTTACCGCCTAATAGAGGATGTTACCTGGCCTTCTTCGCTCGGTTTAAATTCCTTCTCTTAACCAACATGATGCTAAAAGGAAATTCTGCCAGGTTTTCAATCTGTAAAGCTTTGCTTCGCCAAGACGCGCAGAGAAATGTGCCTAATGTCGTTTGAGACATCTAACCTCCAGACAGATTTCCCCGTCCACACTCGGGTCGGGTCAGAGGTAACACTTGGGTAAATTTTTTCGGGAGCTAAATAAGGTATACAGATATTTGGAACTTAAATCGGGTCTGACATGTATTTGTTGTGGAATTTTTCTAAAAGTCCTAAGTGGCGAGTTTTGGAGACTCACTTTAGCCTCTCATGTAGGATGTTGAAGTTCTATAGATTAGCTCGCTTACCAAAAACACCATTAACCACGATGACGCTAAAAAGGAAATCTGCCAGGCTTCCACTGAAAGTTTGGCTTCCACCGAGAGGTATGTGACAAAGAGATATGCTCGTCTGACATCTAACCTAACGCAGCCAGATCTCCCACAACACACGTCGGGTCAGAGGTTAACACTTGGATAAATGTTTTTCGGGAGGCTAGATAGGTATAGTTAATTTCTACAGACATCTGGTCAGGGGATTAAATCGTGGTGCATTCTTATTTGTTATCGGTCTTTCACACAAGTCCCCTTAGTTAGCGATTTATGAACCTACCAAAACTCATAGGATGTCTACATGTCCCAGAGTGTTACGCCCTTAACGGATCAAGCTCTTGAGCTAAAAGAAAATTGCAACAAGAGAAAATTCCACGAAGCAGCTTTTTTCTTTCGGAGAGAGAGACAGGCATGTCGTTTGAATCTTATAACCTCCAGCAGATCTTCGGTCTCCCGCCCCACTCGGGTAGAGGTACACTTGTGGCTAAATCTTTTTCGGGAGCTAATAAGGGTATACAGATATCTTGCGATTGGAACTCTAAGATTCGGTCCGCATTTATTTGTATTTCTTGTAAATAGATCACTTATGTGGGTTTGAGACACCGGTATTCTGGTTTGTAGCTTTAGGATGTTAGCCAGATGTAGGCGAACGCCACCTTAAGCCGTCCGTTTTTTTTTTTTCACATCGAGCTACTTCTCAGTTACTACAAAAAAAAGGAAAATCTGTCAAAGGCTTCCAACTGGAAAGCTTGCCTTCCCAAGAGGAGTGTGAAGTGCATGTCGTTCGACATCTAACTCCGCCCTTGCTAGAACAGATCTCCCGCCGACGACTCGGTCAGAGGTCTCCCTTGGGTAAATTTTTTCGGGAGCTAAAGGGTAGGTATATCGCGACATGCGCTTATTATACATCCTAAAGGGTAAGGGCGTTCAGAACCGGCCTCTGAGGGGGGAACTGCTCTCTGGGTTTGAAAAATTATCTAATTAATGCACGATTTAAGTGCAATGTCTGTATACCTACTTATATTGCTCCGAAAAAATTTACCAAGTGTTACCTCCTGACCCGAGTGTGGCCGCCGGGGAGATCTGTCTGGAGGTTAGATGTTAACAGACATGCCTTCACTCCTCTTGGGAAGCAAAGTTTTCAGTGGAACCCTGGCTCAGATTTCCTTTATGCTCATTCGTGGTTAAAGGGTAACATCTTGGCTTAACATCCTAGTAAGGGTAAGGGTTCAATACCCACTTAGGGACATTCCTGGAAAAATACGCAAATTTTCTGCAACTGAATTCTAAGTGTCAAGGATTCTGATAGGGGTAGTATAGCTCATATCTATAATATATACTATAATATACAAATAATATTACTAACTAACTATTAATTATAAATAATACTATAAGCTTATATATATAGTATCTATATATATATATATTACTATCATATTCTATATAATATATACAATATATAATATATAATATAACTATAAAAAGTGCCTAACACTTTTTTGCTCTAAAGGCGCCCATTCATATATATATATATATATATATACTATAATTTACAGCGTTATATACTACTATATATATATAAATATATACTATTATATAATATCTATTAACTATATATAATATATATATATATTCTAATATAATATCAAAGCCATTGTACACTTAAATCGTGCATTTATTTGTATTTTTCTCAAATGTCCCTAAGTGGGTTTGAACCCTTACCCTTTAGGATGTTAAGCCAAGAGCTTGAAAAATACAAATAAAATCACGATTCAAGTGCCAAATGTCTGGTTTCACTGAAAGCTTTGCTTCCCAAGAGGAGTGAAGGCATGTCGTTGACATCTAACCTCCAGACAGATCTCCCCGCCCACACTCGGGTCAGAAGGTTAACACTTGGGTAAATTTTTTTCGGGAGGTAATAGGTATACAGACATTTGGCCTTAAATCGTGCATTTTTGTATTTTCAAAAGTCCTAAGTGGGTCTTTGACTTACCCTTTAGGATGTTAAAAGGCCAGAGTGTTACCTTAACCACAATTGAGGCTAAAAGGAAATTTGCCAGGTTCCACTGAAAGCTTTGCTTCCCAAGAGGAGTGATGAGGCATGTCGTTGACATCTAACCTCCCAGACAGATCTCCCCGCCCACATTCGGGTCAGAGGTAACACTTGGGTAAATTTTTTCGGGAGCTAAATAGGTATACAGATATTTGGAACTAAATGTGATGTTATTGATTTTTCAAAGTCCCTAAGTGGGTTTGAAAGCCCTTACACTTTAGGATGTGTAGCCAAGAGTGTTACCCCTTAACCACGATGAGCTTAAAAGGAAACCTGCCCAGGTTTCACTGAAAGCTTTGCTTCCCAAGAGGAGTGAAGGCTGTGTTTGGAACATCTACCTCAGACAAGATTCTTCCCACCACACTCGGTCAGAGTACCACTTGATAAATTTTTCGGGAGCTAAATAGGGTATACAGACATTTGGCACTTAATTCGTGCTTTTATTTGTATTTTTCAAGAAGTCCCTTAAGGTGGGTTTGAACCTTACCCTTTTAGGATGTTAAGCCAAGAGTGTTAACCCGCTTAACCAACAATGGCTAAGGAAATCTGCCAGGTTTCCACTGAAAGTTTGCCTTCCAAGAGGAGTGAAGGCATGTCGTTGACATCTAACCTCCACAGATTCCCCGCCCACCGGGTCAGAGGTAACACTTGGGTAAATTTTTTCCGGGAGCTAAATAGGTATACAGATATTTGGAACTTAAATCGTGCATTTAATTTGTATTTTTCAAAAGTCCCTATGTGGGTTTTGAACCCTTACCTTTAGGATGTTAAGGCCAAGAGTGTTTATATTGACGACGATGAGCTAAAAGGAAATCTGCCAGGTTCCACTGAAAGTTTGCTTCCAAGAGGATTGAAGGCATGTGTTGACATCTAACCTCCAGACCAGATTCTCTCTCCCGCCCACTCGGGTCAGAGGTAACACTTGGGTAAATTTTTTCGGGAGCTAAATAGGTATACACACATTGGCTTAACATCCTAAAGGGTAAGGGTTCAAACCCACTTAGGGACTTTTGAAAATACAAATAAAGCACGATTTAAGTGCCAATGTCTGTAATAACTATTTAAGCTCCCGAAAAAATATTTCACCAGTGTTACCTCTGCCCGAGTGTGGGCGGGAAATCTGTCTGCGAGGTATGTCAAACGACATGCCCTTCACTCCTCTTGGGAAGCAAAGCTTTCAGTTGGAACCTGGCAGATTTCCTTTAGCTCATCGTGGTTAAGGGGGACAGCTCTTGCTTAACATCTACAGGGTAAGGGTTCAAACCCACATAGGGACTTTTGAAAAATACAAATAAATGCACTGATTTAAGTGGCCAAATGTCTGTCATACTATTTAGCTTCCGAAAAAATTTACACAGTGTTAGCCTCCTGACCCGAGTGTGGCGGGGGGAGAATCTTGTCTGGGACGGTTAGAATGTCAACGATCATGCCGCTCACTCCGCTTGCGGAAGCAAAGCCTTCAGTGAACCTGCAGATTTCCTTGTTAGCTCATCCTTGGTTAAGGGGTAACAATCTCGCTTAACATAATAAAGGGTAAGGGTTCAAACACACATAGGGACTTTGAAATATATACTATATATATATATATATATATATTATTATATATATATATTATATATATATATATATATATATATATATATATTATATATATATATATATATAATATATCTATATAATTTATAGTTTATTCAAAGTTTTGAATAATAAAAAATGATAGCCACACATATCCAATTATTATAAAATATAATAAGTATAAATAGTAAGAAGTCTTATATTTTTAAATAGTGTTTCCTTTCTTAGCTTGAAAAATAAGAATTTAATATTTATTTTTTCTTTCCCAAAAATCAGTTATAATATTTTTATCAATTGATGTTTCTGACGTGAAACTTTTCCCCGTGAATGCTTAGTACATGCCATTTTCTTGTTTGTTGGACTAGTTGACCTTAGCCCGTTTTTCGCTACGTGGGTAAGGTCCTACGACCTTCAAATTGTACAGTATTGTGAAGGGGAAAGTCTTTGGATAAGCTTGTGCAACAGCTGGGAAAATGTGCAATGATTTTGTAGTAATGTGCTGTAACTTATTTTTCTCATCTATTTGCTCCCTATCTGATTAGTTCCAGAAATTTAACCAAGATTCTGCTTCACCAATTAGGTAATCAATGAGTTATAATGAGTTCAATTTTTTTTAAATATTCTGATTAATTAATTTTCCTTTTTGTTAACTGGGAAAGAAAAATGGAAAGAAAGGAAGATGTTATATTGTGTTCCGAATTTGATACTCGGAAATGAAATGAGAGAATCAAGGTAAAGTATAAATAGTGAAACTCTGTGGCAATCCTAAGCAGAACTTTTTGATGTCCCTGAGGCTGGGATTCTTTTGGATACTGTACGAGGTAATGAAAATTCTTCACAAAAATTCTTAGATTTCTTAAAAATTCCTTAAAAAAGAGTGCATTATTTTCACTTCTATCGGTTTTTAAAATATTTAAAAGTTTTTCTGTGACAATGAACTTAATCCAAATTTATTAATTTAGTTTGAAGAATATTTGTTATAGGCTCCAAATATGAACTATATTTCGCCATGATTATTAAACAATGAGAAATGTAGGACTTCCTGCTGCTGATGAAAGCGGACATGGTACAGTTTAGTGTGGCTTGCGGTACATCGGATCAGTGGAGATTTTCTTACGAAATTTTTATTTTGGCTAAATATGTTTAAAAAAATATCCTAATTGATTTTTACTTAAACCATAGTGTTTCGCATAACAATGGTAATTTTGGTACGCAAATTCTCTGGGTAACGTTAATTTTACACCGGGAAAAGATTTTTATAAATTGTTATTTAGATTCTCAAGAGTGTTTTGAATTCTGGAACATCGTATTTAGGTCATTAATTTACTAATTTAAACGCATAGGAAACAATGAAAGAATTTGGATTAGAACTACTGATCTCTTATAACTTTTGGAACATTTTCTTTGCCAGTACATGGTGGATGCACCCATCAAACTCAAGTTACTCATTTTTAATTCTATAGTATCCTCCTGTGTATAGACAATATAGCTTCTTGCTATATCTTCAACTTTCAGTTTTTCAAGAGGAGTAAAGCCTAGAAATTCTTCATATACAGTGAGATCCTTATCAACGAAGCGACACCATCGATGGTGTTTTGTCCCGGATATGTCTGGTGTCTCGTCTGCTAAAAAGGGAGAATATTCAGCAATTGTTTCTTCTTTTCACACATTTGATTCATATCAACTTCTCCACAATAAAATATAAGCTCATTCTTGATCATATGTGAATGGTGTATTTTGGCCTTTGCTCCGTTTGGTTTCAAATGTTCCACAAGAATATCCAGCTTCTAATCTAGATTTAAGCAAATCGGAAAAATTGCGGGTATTTGCAGTGCTACCTCGAATTGCGATATCATGGGTGCCACAAAATATTTAGGTAGAAATTATAGGTACCCATTTTTTATATTTTTTGAAATAAAATAAGTGCTCAGTAACATGCAGTTGCTCAGTTACACTAACACACTAAATTAATATTATTCGTTTGGAAATTCTTTGCTGCTACTGGGGTATCTTTAATGCCATTCTGAATTTACATGGGATTTAGCATGTGAATGCATGTCCTTTATATTTTCTAAATGGTTTCACGATAAATGAGCCAAATATACCCCTCTTTTGATAGAAGGTTTAAATAAGACACACATTCTACAAAACGGTCTTTCAGTATTTTAGCATACGCTAGTCAAGATTGCTGCAGATCTAGCCATTCTCAAAGAAAAGGCCGTCTTTCCCTCTTCAACATCTTTAATTGTACGTACTTGGGTGTGTTTTGTACGGTTTCGGTTTAATAAGTCACACTTTTTTTCCATTTTAATATTGGTCCAATTATGTAATTTCCAATATGACAGGACATTTTTCCTCTTGGTACGTATATGTCCCAGTAGCAACACTACTAATTTAGTATGCTAACAGGATTGGCCTCAATCACCACTTGAAATTATCATCCGCTTTACTAGAACTACGACTAAACTGAGTTCGTGTTTATTCAATAACAAGTGAATTATGTTATCATCCATCGGCCTTTTAATATAAAACTTATCCATATTTCAGTATATACTTTGCCAGATGAAAATATAGTAATTAAATAATATTTTTACCACCCGATACTCTTCGCTCGGCTTCTCATCACACAAGCAGTTACCGTCGCTTTCTCACACTTATTTGCAAACTTTTTTCCCTATCAACAATTCTCAGTATCCTCGTACAATTCCTATTATGAAGTAGAGCAAATAAAAAGTTATTATGCATCTAAAGTCTTAATGCCTCGTTTTAAAAAAAATAACATACATTCAGAATTATTTTCAAACGTGGTTACGATTCTCGATGCAAAAACTGAATGTATGATGAGGGTATACATGAGCTGACATTTACAAGTGTGGGGACCAGGATAAGGCATGACTCCCCTAGCATTTCCGGCAAGAAGTAATCTAAGATAGAAATAAATAGGCTTTTCAAATATAATATATATATATATACTATTATAACTACTATATATATACTATATATATACTATATATAGTATATACTATATATATATATATAATATATATAATACTATATATATAATATATATAATATATATTAATATTTAATATATATATATACTAAATATATATATATATTCATATATTATATATATATATATATATAATATATATATATATTATATATATCATATCTTCGTTTACAACCGTGTGATCCTTAAAAAAAATTTTCATATGTGGG
The DNA here is from genome assembly GCA_015478945.1 of Trachelipus rathkii. Taxonomy (NCBI): domain Eukaryota; kingdom Metazoa; phylum Arthropoda; class Malacostraca; order Isopoda; family Trachelipodidae; genus Trachelipus; species Trachelipus rathkii. The sequence goes on from JABUQX010041652.1 coordinate 17,543, forward strand.
AAGTTTTGAGGTCTGAAAATAATTTAGGGGGGGGCCCCCACGGCCGCTACCCTGCCCCCATACGGCGCCCTGTATTATGATATACTATATAATATATATATATTATATATATATATATATTATATATATATATAACTATTATAGTATATCTAATATATATATAAACTAATATATAATGTTTTAAAATATATTATATAATAATATTATATATATATAATGCTATATATATATATACTATATATCATTATATAATATATATTATATACTAATATATGATATATAATATTATATATAATATATATATATAATATATATATATATTGTGTATATATAATATATATTCTATAATATATATATTATATATATTATATATATATATATCGCTATAATATATATATACTATATATATATATATATGTATATATATATAATATATAATTATATATATATATTATACTATCTATATATATATATATATATATAATATTAAAATCATATATATATATAATATAATATATATATTATATATATAGTAATATATATATATATATATATAATATATATATAATATATATATATATAGATATTAATATATATATATATATATATATATATATAGTAATATATAATATACTATATATTAATAGCGGTTTAAGGCAGGGATGTGTTATGTATCCTTGGTCATTCAATTTGTATATGGATGAGGTTATGAAAGAATTAGAGGTGTGGGGTGACAGGGGAAGGTGTTAGAACGATAATGTAGGGTGCCCTGCCTATTATATGCGGATGATTTGGTTTTGTGTGTTGAATCTGAAGAGGGTTTCAGAGGACTGGTAGATTGATTTGGCAGGGTGTTTATAAAGAGGGGTTTGAAAGTAAACACAGATAAGAGTAAGGTTATGGTTGTGAGTGAGGACAGTCCTCGGTGTGAAATTATGTTGGATGATAAGAAACTGGAACAAAGGTCTGAGGATAAATATTTACGATATATATGTTGGATGAAAAGGGAACGGATGATGCAGAGTGTAGTAGGTAGCTGATGAATGGTAGGAAGGTAGCTGGAGCAATTAAATCCATGGTTGATATTAAAGGACTAAGTCTTGAATGTGCTAGGGGTTTATATGAGGATATTTTGTTACCAGCATTAATGCATGGTAGTGAACCTATGGTCTGGAATAAGAGGTATAGATCTAAAGTACAGTGTGTTAAGATGGACAATCTTATTGGCGTGTTAGGTGTGAGAACAATTTATAAAATGAAGAATGAACTCATTAGGGAGTTGTGTCGTGTGAAGAAAGGAGTAAATGAGAGAATAAATTAAAGTACATTGAGATGGTTTGGTCATGTGGAAAGGATGCATGATAGTCGGTTGGTTAGGTGGATGTTTGGAGGTGAGTGTGCTGGGAATCGACCATCTGAGAGACCGAAGAAAAAGGGGAATGAGTCGGTAAAGGAATTCGTTGATGGAGCGACCTCTTCCTCCTTTCCTGTTAATTATGGTGTTCCGCAAGGTTCTGTTCTATCTCCAATTTTATTCCTACTTTGCATCAACGATCTCCTCAGCTATAGCTTCCAACTGCCGCTGGTTTTTTTTTCCCCACTTCTCATAGCTGATGACTCAACGTCTGCTTACTTCTTCTACTCATTTCAAATCTGCTCCCTCTTTTGCTTCTAGAATTGCCTCTCGTCTTCAGCTTCCGATTCTCTTCTAGCCGATCTGTATAGGATTTCCCGGCGGGGGTCACCGCAACCTTATAAAATTCAACTCTTTAAAAACTCAACTTCTCTACATCTCCCTCTCAAAAACACCTCCCAACTTTCCTATTTCCTTCGACGGCTCTAACGCCTCTCCTGTGAATAACATAAACATTCTTGATGTTAACATAAACAACAAATTGTACTTGGAAACCTGCATATTTCAAATGGTTGCTAAGGTGCGCCTCAAACAGCTGGGGAGTTCTGTTCAGGTTGCGTGATTTTTTTCCTCTGCACGCTCTCCCTTATAAAGGGCTTATTCACCAATTGTATGGGTACCTCGCTCTCCAATTTGGGGGGCTCGCTCCACCCTTCTTTTGGATAGGGTAGAGCTTAAAGCTATGAGACTAATAAACTGTCCCTTACCTTCAAACTCTTTTGCCCCTCTATTTCTGCGACGTAAGCTGGCGCACTATCCTCTTTTCTTATAAGTACTACAACGTAGACTGCTGGGAAGTTGACGCTCGCATTCCACCTCATTGCGTCGCCTTCGTAATACAAGGAGTGCCATGCTCTCGCATGAATTTTGTGTGAGTATTGAGAACCCCAGACTCTTTTGTTGTGGTGCCTCTTTCTTCCCAGCTACTTCTGTTCTTTGGAACTCCTTGCCTTCTTCTGTTTTTTCAACTATATCTTATCTTCTCTCTTTAAAGCCCGTCTCGCTCACTGAGAGATTTGCGCTTAGCTGGGGATTGGGTGGGTTTTTCCATTTTTTATTTTCTGCCCCCTCCTTGAAAAGGGCTCGGCCCGTGAGTGGTGGTGAACTATATAAAAAAAGACAATTATTAGATTTACAAATCAAGCATTCCAGAGAAAGAGGCAATTGTTGCGTTCTGCAAACAGCAATTAGAGAAAATACTTTCAAGAAAAGATTATGCTGAACTTTTGGATTTGATTATTATATTTCTTGAAAACGTTCCCTTAAAGAAATTTATCTTGTGACACCAGATGCCATGCATCGAGCAAGATTAATGGCACTTGTGCTATATGCCATAAAAATGGTATTATTTCGGTGTAAATTCAAAAATGACAAAAAAAATTCACTGGGCTTGAAAACTTTGTTCGTTTTGCCGTTATATTTTATGTGCGCAATTGGTTTATAGCACCTAATGCACCAAAATTACTAAGAATTTATTTGCAATATCTGCAGAAACTTAAGGATTAGGACGAAAAAGATGTATCCGCAGTTGCTGCAAAAGCTCTATGTCACCACTTGAGGTACCTTAACGAGAGTTGGTGCCTTTCGCATTCTTTGGCGATAAAGTCAGTAATGTTATGAAGCGACAAATTGTTCAAGCTCTGGATAAGCCAGCAGCTGAAAGGCCTTCAAATAGAATATCTCATTATTAAAAGGATAAGGTTGTCTCAGAATACCACTGGCAAGTCTCATCATCGCAGAAAGTAAACATTTCACCGAGAAGTTGTCACTCCCAAAATCATTTCTTCATCAGATCTTTCGGAATGGAGTGAAAATGGTGAATACGTTAAAGAAAGAAACTTCGTCGGAAAAAAAATGAGTGTTGCTAAGGATAATGCTGAAAGGGCTGTTGCTTTTAATGCAGTCATTTAACAACTATCTCACAAAGAATGAAGAGCAATTGTAGTATATCTTGCAGATCGTAAAAAAACACAGAAATGAGTTTACAAAACCAACAAAATCTGCAATGAAAAAGAAAAAAGCAATCTGGAGTAAATTATTAGGTGCACCTGTGTGGATTAGGCATATTGGGGATACAACGTTAAAAAATAAAAACGCGCCAGGTGTTTTAACTTAACGAGTGATATGGAAATACAATATATAAGGGATATGTAATAATAATTATATTATCTGGCGGCAGCAGTTAATTTAATTTTATTCTTAATAATTAATTTAATTTGGACAAAATTTGGTGTTCGGCCCAGCCTTTTTTATCAAGTTGCTATAACATGAGAAGCTAGGCAAATCAATTTGCGAAAATTTAATAAAGTAATAATTATAGTTTAATATATATAAATAATATTATATATATATTATAAATAGATTATATTATAAAATTATATAATTATAATATATAATATATATACTTAATTATATCTAATTAATAATATATGGGTGTAGCATATTTATAGTGCGACCGTGTTAATAACTCCACGGCACATCCCAGACAACTTGAAATCTTCTATTCTCTTTTCCATATGTTCTGGGGTGATGCCTCCTCCAGCACACCGTCCACCTTCGTCTCTCACACGCCTTTCTCGACCTCCTGGCGTTCTACCTTTCAGCTTTCACTTCCAAAACCTCTCGTACGTCTCCTTCAAGCCATTTCTCTCCAGAGTCCAAGACCTCTAGTTACGGCCTTTACTATTCCTTTTTCTCACTTCACTCAAATTACTCTGCAATATACCCCAGGGCTCATCTCAGGTTGCTGTTTCGTCTCTTTTAAGACACGATAAGTTCTTCCGCCTTTTACATTTCATGTTCCGCTTAACTACTTCTTGCCATCAACCTTTGTCTTCTATCTTCCTCTCAGGTTTTTCTAACTTTTTCTTGCAATTTATTTTTGCCATATGATCTACATTTATAATGAGGATTAATAGTTCATAAATAAACACAGCAATATCAAATTCTCCCGTTTCCCTTAATATCGCAACATTTTCACGTGGTAGGTCCTTCGCGATTTTCTCACGGCAGCTCTCCCATCCTACCAGCACTAGTTTAGCCAGCTTTAGTATATACCTCTTGTAGTATTGACCGCGTCATTCCCCCAATACCACTCATTGGCCCCAATATATTCTTCAAAGGAGAATCACTATGCTGAATGTGTCCTTTCTCTAACTTATCCTTTATCCAATTATCAATATCTACTAAATATCTACGGGGAAGTCGATACGCCAATAAATTACCCCACCAGTGCAGCGTTAATATATATAATCAGCATAATAGATATAATATATATACTATAGTAATTATTAATTTAATTACTTAAGATAATTCATCGAGAATTTTATATATTAATATATGATTATTATAATATTAATTTCCCACTATCTTAACATTCGATATATCTTGAGACTGCTGAAGCACAATTTGATGGAAAACGGGGATCTTGGAAGAAATGTGTTGGGCAAGAAAAAAAAAAAGGGGGGGTATTAATGATCCTCATTCGTTTTCCTTGGATTCTAAATATTTAAAATGACATAATTAGAAGTATCTAAATTGCGTGATAAAATAAATAACAATTTATATAAATACTTCATCGGGTAATTTGCAATTATATCTATAGTTATAAATAGTAGTATACTATTATATATCATTTTCTATATATAATATATAATTACTATATATATATAATTATATATCTTAATATGTTGGAATGTTAATTATAAACTCCAACATTAACTTATGAATGATATTGCAGATTGTTGAACGAATGGATTAATTTCTACCAGAAGATATTTATTTTTTAGAGCGATTTAGAATCACATTTCGAAGGTTTTAAAGACTGAAATTACGAAACCCATCTTAGTTTTGTCGTAAATCCAATTAAATAAAAAACACCTTTTTTATTCCCATATTATGGTTTCCATGAGGACTTTTAGTGTAAAATGAACCGGAGACATTTAGTCCCAGTCTTAAAGTTTATTTTCTATATTTATTTATTCTTTTATCTTATTTCTTATCTTTATCATGTTAATTATATTTTTATATCTATTATTTATATTTATTTTATTTATTTTATTTTATTATTTTAATTATTTTATACTTCTTATTATTATTACTCTCATTTATATATTATATATTATTTTATTATACTATGTATTATTTATTATTTTATATTATTTTTATTATTATTATTTTATTATTATTCTGTATTAATTTTTAATTTTTTTTTATTTTTTTGTTATTTTTATTTTATTTTAATTATTTTATATTATATTATTATATTATTATCATTCATTTATTATTATTTAGTATTATATTATTAAATTTATATATTACTAATTAATTATTTATTTATTATATTTATTTTATTTATTTTTATTTTATTTATTTTTTATTTTTATTTTTTATTATTTATTTACTATTAATATTATTTTACTTATTAATTATATTAATATCTATTATTTTATTATATTATATTATATTATTATATTATAATTGATTAATATTAATTAATTCGAGCCCCCTAATATTAATTTATTTTTTATTAATTATATTATTGATCTGATTATTAATTATTAATATCTATTAATGTGAATCTGAACAAAGTTGAAACCCTGCAAACGCAAAAAAATGAGGCAAGAGAAAAGCGAGCAATACACAAGGAACGCTTCATATAGAGGAGCAATTATAAAGAAAAATCTAGACACTGATAGACTTTATATTTGCGTATCTTCCAACCAGAAATTAGTCCAACGAATGGGACCACACTATTTGTTTCAGAAGCCTAGCAGGAAATGTATATTAAGTGTCTAAACTTTATATTTAAAAAATAAATAATAAAAATAAAATAAAATAATGTTATCTTTCAAATAGCTTTCTTTTCATGTCCGAAATATAAATTTCTAATTCCAAGTGGGAGTGTTCTTTACTCACTTTCAAAGAATCATCTTGCACGCTTGTAATCACTTTATATATTCATATATCACTTCTAAGAGCCTCCTAAACACGGACAATATTCCTCAATCCTATTTATTTATTTTGCTAGTAGTAATACAATTCCAATGAACCCTTTATTAACAATGTGTGTCTTGCATATGAGTCATGAAAACACACACACACAACAGCAACAAAAACAACAACAACAACAACAACAACGAACAAACACGAAATACAAAATTACATAATACCCAAGAATACAACAAATACAAATACTAATACTGAATACTAATACTAATACTAATATCATAAAGACTCAATACTAATACTAATATAATACCAATAATACTAAAATATAATAATATAATATAATATAATAATATAAATAAAATAATAATAATTAATTATAATATAAATAACAAATAATAAATATATAATAAAATATTATATAATAATGATAATAATATTTAATACTAATAAAATATAATAATATAATAAGTAATAATTAAAATATAAATAATAATAAATATATAATAGCGCTTCGCTTGAACTCCACATTGAACGCGAGCTTTCAAGCCTTCATTGAACTGGCGAGCCCCGCCCATTGGTTTACTTTTGTCTTTGAAGAACGGAGACAAAGGGTCAGAAAAAAATATTAATTAATAAATAATTAATATAAGTGCTACAGCATATAAAAATTTAATAATAGCCTTTTTTATTTCATTCTATTATATTTTTCTTTTTTGATGAGTTGGCGATTTCTATTTTTTTGGGTTGTCTATTTTGTTGCTTTATTCGCAGATAGCTTTGCGGGCTGGTGGTGATTGTTTTATAAAGTCTGTAAATGCTTTTCATATAGTATTGTGTATTACTTCTAAATCCCATTGCTCCTCAGCCCGCAACCTCTACAAAAAATAATAATAACTCATAATAAAGTACAAGCAATGAAATAGTTTTAAATTAAGATACAGTATGAAGTATGTAGATGCTAAATATATTGCGACCACATATATTACAAAAAATCCAATTCCCCCAAGGCTGTTTTTACCTAACATAACAAATTAGCTTCTTGACACTCGAGATTACCGAAGATTAGAGGGAGAGCAAAGAGTAACAAGAAGAAGAATAGAAGATAGAAGGTAAGACTAAAAACAGAAAATAGGTTAAGGATGTGAGGCAGGCGGGGTGAAAGGAAGAAAGAAGAAGAAGAATAGAAGAAGAAGATAGAGACGAAGAATATCAATAATAGTAAATTCTGAAAAGCTTAGCTAGATGATTGACAGCACCAGCTATTACATCGCTAAAGCTAGAAGAGAAGAGAGAAGAAAGAGAAGGAGAGAGAAGAAGAGAACGACAGAAGAAGAAGAAGAAGAAGCAAGAAGAGAAGAAAGAAGACAGAAGAAGAGAAGAGGATGAGAAAGAGAAGAAGAAGAAAAGAGAAGAAGAAAGAAGAAGAAGAAGAAAGAAGAAGAAGAAGAAGAAGAAGAAGAAGAAGAAGAAGAAGAAGAAGAAGAAGAAGAAGAAGAAGAAGAAGAAGAAGAAGAGCTCATAGCTGATTCTTGGTTGAGACAATAGAATATTATTTTACGAAAGGAAAATGGCATATTTGCTTGAGGTATTCGCACTTAGTCGTTATAGGCTATATAAGTAATTTGTTATTATTGAAAAAATATCTTATAATTGAAACTGATTAGTTATATTAATTCTATGTACTTAAATTCCAACATGCGTAATTGAATGATACGATTTTATTTAAAAAATATGGATAATTTTAGGCAACAGAATATGTATTAGAGAATTAGGAATAACTAAATTATGTGCTCGTTTATTTTCTTAATTTAAGAGAGAACCATTATTTGCTTCATCTGTTCAAAACAATATTCCATATTTTCTTAAAAGTTAACTGAGTGTGGATATGTTTCATAATGTCGGAATATATATAAGCCTAAATGATACATCATTCAACTTTTATCAGCGGCATGAAATGATTTTCCTTTCAGATTAAATCCATTATATAAAAAGTCTCTTTTGGTAAGATAAGGTCAAGTTGCATAAAGAAAGCGAGCCAATAATAATATAATTAATAATATATAATAACTTTATAATATGAAGAATACGTGAATAATAATAATAATTTAATAAATAAATAATAATAATTAAATGATATAATATATAAATAACGTATATATTATAATAAATATATATATCATATAATATATGATATATCTATAAAATATATAATAAATATATATATATATATATATTATATATTATATATATATATATTATTAATATATATACTATATTATATTTATATAATAATAATAGGAACTTTTCTCTTTTACGCTTGGGTCAGTTTTGATATGGTTTTGTTTTTTAATATATTTGCTATCTTTATATATACAACAAGATGTTCAGTTGATAACGACATGATTAAAAAAATATAAGACAGTTACGTTTACGGATCCTAACTTTTAAAAAAAATTTTTTTTTTATTTTAAACTAAGAAACCTAAGGGTAACACCGCAAAGATGGCAGGAGTGCGGGGTCTCTTCGGCCTTCCGGGGAACGGACAGGGTAGGACTATTTTCCCACCCCTCGGGTGAGGGTCTCCGGGAACCCCCGGGGCTCTTTGGGGTTGGGTGGTCGCGTCTCGCCCCTCCCTACGTATTGGAAACACGGGTCCCCCCTACCCCCGTCGCCAAGCCTAATCCCTATTTATTAGAAAATTCTAATATAAGTAGTAGTAGTAGTAGTAATATTAATAGTAATAATAATAATAATGGCGACACTAAAAAACATAGTAATGACGATAATTTCTTATTCCGAATGAGTAGAATCGAGATTTTACCCCATGATGAGGTAAGCTGCAGGGAATACGTGATTCGTTATTTATTGACCGGAAGAAACGGTCGTGCCGATGATCTTTCACCGAACGCGGCTTCCTTTTTGCATCCGATGTATTACGCAAAATCAATCGGCCATAAATTACCAGTTCCTTATAAAATAAAGTACGTAGCGGGAGGAGTAAATATTTACAACGAATTATGAATAAAATTACTATTTTTTATCCTTTTTTATTTTTAAAAAAATATACATTTCAATCGATCGACCGAATTTTTTAATTAAAAACATTAAAATATAAACGAAACGAATATTTGATAGGAATATGAATAAATATTTATTTAAGCGCACTTTAACAGTAAACCATCTCATGGGAACCAAATTATTTGTTTCTTGTTGAGCGGATAAGAAAAACGGATTCGAGTCGATCCTTCCTTTAGTGACCGAACGCCGCTTCATTTTTGAGTCCCTCCGACCGACCTATTATTACAGAAAGTCAATCGGCTATAGAAATTGAATTACCGGTAGTCCTGCATAAAATCGACTCGATGGGCGCCAAAGAGGGTCAATATATTCAAGAACGGCAATTTATTTTTACCAAATAAATTATTATTTAAAATTATTTAGTTTTTTTTTTAATTTTATCTATTAATTATTATTATTATTTTTAATTAAAACAAGAATACAAAAAGGAGACGCGTGCGTAGGAAATAAATAACTATAAGCAAGGCCGATTAAATAAACGCTGATAATTGACAAGACGCTACGCGATGGATTCAG
>JABUQX010041652.1:37500-45000 GCA_015478945.1 Trachelipus rathkii
TTAAGTGACTCAAAACTCAGTCGGTAACAACAAGACCATAGAAAAATGGTATCGACGAAGAAGCTGACTCTTAGGACTCAAACAAAGAAGTCCACAAAAAGAGGGAAGGACCAAACTCCCTCTCCCCAACGCCTTTCCCCCTCTCATAATGAGGGAACGCCATCTGGTTCTCGCTCAGAAACTGAGATGGAAGCGACGCCACCATCTTCGCGCCAAAATTGAAAAACATACAGTCAATTAACATCAAGTCAATTACCAACCTTTGACCCGTACGATGTTATAAATTGGTTAAGTGCGACCACAGCGATCTTTAAATTAAATCACATAGAAGATACCCACGAGAACGTGTTCGTTTGTTGGCTCCAATCTTGCCCACAAATTTGGTCTCCAAGATCACTTTTCCTCTTCAAAATAACGCTTATCGTCTGCTATTACAAAACATCGAAGAAGTTTACCTCCCCGCCTTAAGGAACAGGATCCGCGATGTATTTAAGCAAGGCATGAGACCCGATGAATTGCCCAGTGAATATCTCCATCGTGTCAAGGGGGTATTGGGGAATAAAAGCTTCGATGTGTTGGTAGAACACAACCCCAAATTTGCGATAGACCTCTTTTTAGAGCAGATGCCTCAAAATATTCAGATGTCAGTCTATTCATTAGCGGAAGAAAATGACCTTGTCAGGATGGTCAAAGTTTCGGACGATCTATATAAGAATTTTGTTCGAAAAGGAAGAAATTATCATCAACCAAACGAAGAACAGACTTGGGGCTCTGTGAATTCTGTACGTAACAGAACAGACTCCGCCTACCTTCTTCCCAGCGCGCGCAACACAGAGCGCAAACATGAAACTGAGAACCGCGGTGAAGGTCAAGTTGCCCACCAGCTGGCTGAGCTCACCAAAACAGTGAACGAGCTCGCTCACTCCTTTCAGCTGTTCGTTAAAGGCCAAGCAGACACAGCTGAAAGAGGAAACCGGACACGCGATAAAAGGAGGTCGCGTTATTCAGAAACAGATGCAAATGGGTACAGTAAAGCCTTTAATAACGCGGTCAATCAATTATGCTTCTATCATGGTCGCTATCTCTTCAAAGCCTTCAAATGTGAAAGCCCTGAATGTCCTATGTATCCATTAATATATGGTAATAACCAGAAAAATGTCCCATCATCGTCGGAAAACTGCTAACAAGGCTGCGACCATTACCATCTAATAGCAGCCGTGAAAATCATACTCACAATAGGAAAGTGAGATAGTGAGATTTAATAATACCATTCAAGTGATAAGTGACCCTATTACAAACAGTGCAGTGATTAATGAAATAAACTTACTAAATAAAAGTGCTGAAGAAATAAATAAAAATTATATCAATCATAATAACTCTATTAACCTTAAAAATGATAGTGATAAAAATACTACTACTACTACTACTACTACTACCACTACTACTAATAATAATAATAATAATAATAATAATAATAATAATAATAATAATAATAATAATAATAATAATAATAATAATAATAATAATAATAATAATAATAATAATAATAATAATTAATAATAATAATAATAATAATAAAATAAAATTATTATTAAAAACAATATGAACAATATTGATCCAGAAATTGATCAAAATGTAGATACAACTACCAGCACTATCCAAACGGAAAATATAAATTCCATTAAAAATAACAATAAAAATGAAAAAAAATGAACAAATAAATAAAAACTTTATCAATGAACCCTATTCAATTCACACAAATGTACAAGGAATGCATGATCCTTCTAGTTTAAAGAACTCTAAAAATTTAAATATGAAAAGTAGTAGTAGTCCACAAAACAAAAATATATCAACAAATAATGATATTATATTAAATAATACTGACCTCAACACAGGTCTCGAAACAAATGTCTCAAGCAATGTTGGTAATGTACAAAATAACCATTTTATTACTGCTGTTAGTCCCTTGCATGTGGGATACGTCCTTTTTAACTCAAATTTATTAAATGGGGGGGGGGTGTTATAGATAATACAAGGGAAGATGGAAGCAATGTAGCAAATATCCGGTCAAACCCAACTGATTTAAGTGCTGATGACGAGCGCTGCTTAAGCAGTAAGATAGTTACAGCCGCTGTTGAGGGAGACAGGAGGGTTTGCAAGATTGACAATTTGACCTTGTATATAGTCTATGACACATTAAATAAGATCGATTATTTGGTAGATTGCGGATCTGTCTTCAGCCTCTTATCATGCGCTGCTAATGACCATCAAAAAGCGCCGGTAGGCTATATGCTTGCTGCTAACAATACAAAAATTGCAATCTATGGTATTAAAGATATTGAAGTCGATCTGGGATTGGGGCGTAGATATATTGTTACTTTTTATGTCGCTGATGTAAGCACCAATATTTTAGGATTAGACTTTTTAAAAAATTTTGAGATGGGCATTAATTTTAAAGAAGATTTATTATTAGATCAAATTACAAATAATACCATAAAATTGAGTAGAAATGTGAATTTTAATATTAATGATGTTCCTATTTCTTCTTCTTCAAATCTCTCTCTCTCTCCTCCTCCTGTGCATGTGCCTTCTAGTTCTTTAAATTTTAATGAGTTATTATCGAAATATTCTGAGGTATTTGTAAACCCTTATCTCCCCGAAAACCACCACATCAAATTGAAACAAGAAAAAAGGTGGAACGAAATTTTTGAAAAGTATAAAAATAAAAATAAGAGAATGAGCACAGCATCAATAGCTGAGGACGGTCAAATAACTACGGACGCAGAAGCCGCCTATATTCCAGAGAGAGTATTAATAGAACTAGCCAACAATTTTCCTTATAAAATAGATATAAAGGGACCGCCCATCTCCCTTAAGCCAAGAAGGGTCCCCCATAAACTTTATGCTCAAACAAAAGCAGAACTGGACAACCTCGTAGCTACAGGAGTCCTCCGCCGCAGCCATTCTCCCTGGTCTTTCCCCATGAGTGTCCTTCAGAAAAGCGAAAATCGAGTCAGAATAATCTCCGATTTTAGAGAATTGAACAAAAGAGCTGAGGTAGGAGTCTATGGACTTCCGCACCTGCAAGATGCAATATCAAACCTGCAGGGGAGTCGTCTATTCACGAAACTTGACGTGACGCAGGCCTTTTACTCAGTGCCATTAGCCCCAGACTCACAAAAGTACTTTACCATTACTTCCAATATCGGATCGTTTACTTACAGAAACCTTCCCATGGGTTATGTGTCATCCCCCTTTATCTTTCAATCTTACATTGATACAGTCCTGCAAGGCCTACCGAATACTCAGGCCTATATGGATGACGTTTTGATTCACACCAAGACCGAAGAAGAGCACAAAATCCTCCTGGAGAAGGTGTTGAAGAGGTTAAGTTATCTGCACATAAGTTTAAATCCCACAAAATGCCAAGTAGCCCAGAGCGAGATTAATTACTTGGGTTATACTGTAAATGAAAGCGGCATCAGACCTAATCATGATAAAATTGGGGATATTTTAAACACCCCAAAGCCCCGAACCATCAAAGAACTAAGATCTTTCCTCGGACGAGTGAGCTTCTACCGCAGCAGCGTTCCGTTATTTTCTGAAATAACTGCGCCCCTAAATCTATTTTTAAAAGGAAAACCTTACTCAAACCGCCGCGTCTGCTGGAATTCAACTGCAGATAAAGCTTTCAAAAATATTAAAAATGCTGTTGAAAATGCTTCTGTACTCACTTATCCCGGTACCTCTTCTAATTACAAAATTATCATACATACCACAAATGTATCTGCAGCTGCTGTTATTTTATCCGCTACTGGCACAGACCACCTTCCGATTGCCTTTTATAGTTCACTCTTGTCACCTACCGAAAGAAATTATGATGAATCAAATCGCCTGTTAGTCTGCTTAACAAAAGTCTTCAAGAAGTACGGCTATCTCCTCACAAATAAAAATATTGATATCGAAACCAACTGCCGTGAACTCATAAACAAATATAAAAGAGCAAATGATGATAAAAACTTCAATATTCGTGAAATCAGAAGTCTAAATTTATTAACTAGTTACAAAGTTTCTTTCAAATTGATAACAAAAAAGAAAAATCCCTTAGAAGAATATTTATTAATAAATGATATAAATAATGATGATCCAAATAACGAAGAAAGTGAGACTACTGAAGCAGCAGAAATATCAGAAATCACCTCTGCTCATACGAACACTGTGATTGGTCCTCATTTCAGCACATTAGCCAATCAGAGCGAAGTTCCCACAGTCCACGTGGAGTCGTGTTCAAATTTTACAACCACCTACAAATATGAAGAACTTTCTCCAAAACTCAAAGCTCGTTATCAGAGGGTAATAAAACAAAACCACACTCGTGCTGCGGTTAGCAGTCCAATGAAGGGTAAAAAGGTAGACCTTTTAAATACTCAGATTGTAAACAAAAGAAATTCCTTAAATAGTTCCCATGAGAAAAAAGGGACTTTAAAACCCAAAGGGTTGAGAATGAAAGACAGAATAGAAATGGAAGAAAAAGAATTACTAAAAATGAATGAAAAATCGCCAACTAAAAAGTTAGATGAAATAAATGATATACTTACTGAAAATACACGAATAAATTTAATTCAGCGATGTAATGAAACTCACATTGACTTGATAAAACGCTTCAGAAAAGAAGTTGACTACGCTGCAATTAGTAAAGACCAGTTAGAAGATGAATACATTAATTCATTACTTAAAAATAAAGAAAAGTTCATTAATCATAAAGAAACAACCCTTTTGGTTCAAGAAGAATGAAGTCTCTCTCTTTGTTGATACCTCATTGAATTATGCCAGAGTCATTCTCCCTGAACAACATATAGACGATATTATACGAATGACTCACTTTCAAGGACACCTCGGGATTTCGCGCTGTCTTACCGCGATGAAAACCGAGTTCGTGTTCCGCAACATGCATAAGAGAGTGAAAGCACTTGTAAGAAGCTGTCCACAATGTCAAACCGGGAAGACCGGACGGAGCATAAACCCTATTTACGGAAAATATAAAGAAGTTACCTACAAATTTCAAGATTTAAACTGTGACATATTGAAATTACCAGTGTGTAGAGGATACAAGTATTTATTAACCCTCATTGATAGGTACTCCCATTATGTGTGGGCCTTTCCCTTAAAGGATATCACCAAAGAAACCATCGTTAAAACACTAATAAATCAGCTAATTCCGATGTGTGGAGTTCCCAGCCATCTGATCACAGACAAGGAAATTTTACATCACATTTATTTGAAAGTGTCTGTAAACTGTTAGGAATAACACATATAACTACCGCGAGCTACGCTCCATTCTCGAACTCCAAGGTAGAGGTAACTCATAAGATGATTCTAACCAGTTTAAGAACCATGCTAGCTGAGCCAGGCATGGAGAGTCAAGGGTGGTTAGACGTATTACCCTTCGTTTTATTCGCACTTCGGCTCGCTCCTATCTCAGAATCCGGCATCTGCCCCAGCAAATTGATGTTCGGGCAAGATATAAACATTCCTGACGGCTTGATAGACCCTTCTCTCCCAGACGGACCAAAAACCTATGATAATTATATTGAAAAACTGGCGGGGCTCATGGCCAAACCACTCTCCCAGAGAACTAACTTAAGAAACAGAAATGTGTTCGTCCCTCGTAATTTAAAAGATGCTCAATATTTGCTGGTGAAAAGTCAACAATACAACCGAGGGAAACTCTCGCCCAGATTCCACGGACCTTATAGAGTCGTGAAGATCACTAATAATAACGCTCATATTGTGAAAGGAGATAAGGTGGTAGTGGAAAATTTAAGAAATGTCAAAATTTTCTATAATCTCGTTCCTGACCCACCAGAACGCAAGAAAAACGCGGAATAACAAAAGTAGAGAAAAGAAATGAGGAACCGAGGTAAAATAGCTCTTGAGGAAAATAAGAGTCTAAGACGTTGCTATGGTAATTAATACGAGAACAATAGTGTTTATAAATGGTATTAAATATTCATATTGTAAGTTCTTTCACCTTCCACAAGTAGCATTTCACCTGTTCTTCCACTTTCCTCAACTTTGTATTTCCTGTATTCAATCGAAGGAGGGTAAGAAAGTATCTCTGTGAAATCGAAAACAGGGGCCTCACCCCTGTTC
This sequence comes from Trachelipus rathkii, assembly GCA_015478945.1. Taxonomy (NCBI): domain Eukaryota; kingdom Metazoa; phylum Arthropoda; class Malacostraca; order Isopoda; family Trachelipodidae; genus Trachelipus; species Trachelipus rathkii. The sequence goes on from JABUQX010041652.1 coordinate 43,654, forward strand.
TCCGAGGCAGAGATCCTTTGTTGCACTCGAGGGCCACCAGTCTAGGGTGAAATTAAAATTACGGTAGGGAATCCTTGTAAGACAATAGCATGCAGTGTCTTAGAGTGTATGCATCTCTGTAAGAGGCTATTGCAAACCTCCTGCATATCACTTTGCATAAATGGTGGTCTACTTCATACTTACACAATGTACATTATTTGAAAGTCAAGTGTTGGCGCCTCTTTTCCTTCGCGGAGGAAAAGAGTGCCAAACAGACAAGGGTTATGATTGGTGCTTGGGTCCTGGAGGGACGCCACCTAATCACGCCCGGGAGTTGAGTAGTGAACCTCATACCGTGAGGAAGTCCTACGCTATTTGTTAGATTTAACCAAAGGCCGGCAGGTCTATTTAGGATAGGGAATTAGTGCATTATCTTATTAGTTAGTCTGTGTAATTCATAATAGTGCTAACGTTGATATATGCCCATCCATTACTTATCCATTGTTTAATGAAAATCATCTTTGTATTGTTTATCTAACTATCACAAATAAACCAACTACGAGGAAAGTGCTCTAATTAACCCCTTTCTATGACTGTCGAAGTGATTTCGGCCTATATATATATATATATATATATATATATGTTTTCTATATATATATATATATATATATATATATATATATATATATATATATATATATATATATATATATATATATATATATATATATCTTATTAATTATGCGGACTCTCGCCGATTTCTATATGGGGATAGCGTACCCTACAACCTGTGAGTGGTGGTGGAAAAATAATAAAATGTTGTTTCAAGTTCAAAATAATACAATAAGGCTTCTCAAAGAAAAAAGAAGCATCTGCCAGCAAGGTTTTCTCATTGAAATGGGTGAGAGTCCATTTGATTACTAAGAACACACACACACACACACACACACACACACACACACACACACACACACACACACACACACACATACACATATATATATATATATATATATATATATATATATATATATATATATATATATATATATATATATATATATTATATATATATATTTATATATATATATATATATATATATATATATACATCTTCTTTCGTATATATGGAAGTAAAAGGATAAATTGCGGTTGTAAAATGTTTTAAAAAATATAAAAAGGTTAAAATTTATTATATTGAAAAAATTTTTTATTTATTTATTTTTTAATTTTATTTTTTTGAGTTAATAAGTAGTCTTCAAGATGTGTTTATTTAAGCATAGTAAAGTTGATGCTCTCAAAAATTGGGGTATAAGTATAATTATTCGGGCGTGAGGAATTTAATATTGATTATCCTATTCGATCTGC
>JABUQX010041653.1:0-5000 GCA_015478945.1 Trachelipus rathkii
AATCAACCAATCTTCGGCACCCCACCCCAACCTCCCTTCTCTCTGCGTTTTTAGGAAGGCTCCTGTCCTTCCAACCTCACTCATCTCTTTTGACCGATGGGATTTCTATTGCATCTATTTGATGATTAAAGGACTTTGAAGTTATAGTTTATCTTACCGTAAACCATGTGTCTTTTACATGTATCTTTACTATCTCACCCACCTACAAAACTCTCAAGTAATCAGTAAATCAACATCCATTACACACACCCTTTGCGACAGTTCCTCGCATGCAATTTCGGCGTGTTTCACAGGATACCAATCAGAAAGAGATACCTTCTCTCGTATATGTCATAGTTCGGAGTCTCTCACCAGAAGGTATATATTACCCCGTGGTTAAAATCCAACAATTCTATCTCACGTTATTAAACTTGATTCTCTCGGTCCAATATGATCTAACTTGCTAATCCTATATAGTGTCATCCATGCTGGACTTTTGATCGCCGTATTATCCTAATGATCTATTGAATAAAGAATCAATTTTTTACTTTCAAGACTCTGTCAAAGAGCGGGCTTTGGGGGGCTCTCCCGAAAAGTACGCCCGACAGGGCCTGAGGCCCTTACCCCCTCCTTCGGGCCCGGGGTAACCGCTTACACCCCTGTTCGGGGTGAAATCCCCGCCCTCTCAAGATTTCACGGAGCCGACCTTCATCAGACCGTCGCAGTGGCGCATCCCCCGCCTGGGTCTTCTCGTCGGGGAGATATGTGTAGTGGTGGTGCATCAGTTAAATAACGTTATTCTTGGTGACGAACATGAAAGTCCTAGGTTATATTTCGTTCAAGTTAAGGTTACTAGAGATACGCTTTACCTTTTAATGTAAAATATTACTATTGCGACACACGCGAGTGTGAATTTAACATCTATTTCTTCTGATAGTGAGAATTGTAAGAAATATGATGAGTATTTGTAAAGAATATTACTGCTTACGTGTTACACGTGAACGATTGATGGTTTAGACATAACGTGAGCCGTAAGGTTTAAGTTTTTGTTATCGAGTAATTGGTCAGGGTTTGGCGCGGGAAGAATTTTGCTAAGTTCGTTTATTCAATAGTTTCATAATGATCGTTTAAACTAACTCGCGCAGGATTAAGAGCATCCTGGATAGGAAAGCAGGTTGACACCTTTGATGAAGATAGTATCAATTCATAGTCGAGATGCTGGTATCAGATGGTATTTCACGGTGTCAGCAACACCAATCCGTCTATGAGGCTCGAAGTCTGTGTATAAAAACATAGCGGGGTTTTTGTGTGAGACTATACGATCCTTAGTCCATTATACTTCGGTCACTAATCTATGTCTGCAGCTCTGTGGATGACGTATAAGGAACTTAGATCGTTTGCAAGCGAAGATGACAGCGGATGGACCTGTCGTTTGACGAGAAGCTCGGTCAGATATACACGGCGGCGTATCGGCTAAGCCGTTACCAAATGAATACTACGAAATATGACCGAATCAATAGGCTCTAATATAGACGCAGATACATAGACGGTGATGGCGTAGGGACTGCAGGAATGGTGGTTTGATTTAATGCTTTAAAATCAGTAACCTATTACGCTTTACTGTGATATTTTATTAAAATTATAAAGAACCTTATTTTTATGTTATGTGGATAAATTTTGTTATTTTTATGTTAGTTTGGTCTTAAAAATTTCGTTATGTTTGCAATTATTCGTTTGGGATATGATATTTAGACGAAGGTTATGATGCAATTTTTTTGTTAAATTATTACCGAAGTTTGAATGTAAAACATTAGAGGAGCGGAAAATGAAAAGTGATAAGAATCTGTTGTACAAAGTAGCGCATAGGCTGGGTGTCAAAGAGTTGGATGTGACTAAATTGTAAAATATTACGATGTTTTAATGTAAAATTAACATTGATATGTTAGAGATATGCTTGACAAAAGTGTGAATAGGTTGCGTTTTATACGCTGTGGTAGTTACTTTAATGTTGTTAAGCATGGAACTTTGTTAATGTTAGTAGTTTATTCGGGCGTAGGATGTGTTAGGTTTTTCGTTGTACATTATATTCTTAGTTCAGGTTATGTTATGCTATGTTAGCTTTATTAATGTGAAAACTTTGTTACGTTAGCATATATTCGTTGATCAGTATATAAAGAAATTATTTTTGTACTACGTTAATGTTGTTGTTGTTGTTGTTGTGTTGTTGTCTAAACGAGAATATATATACCCTTTGAACTGATATGGTGGTTCGTTCGTGCGTCGTAATCTTGTTTAACTTTCTTCTGATTGGTTAAGAAAAGACTTCATATTTCCAGGGTTTTGTTTTTAACATCGATTTTCCCGCTCCAGTAGGACATTTCGCTGTGTGGGTACGATGACATCTCCTCGCATCTCTCCACCTGTTGTTGATATTTTCACGAGGAGCTTCGTATTCCCCACGATGTGTCATTATATTTAATCGTAACCAGATGGATACCGATACATTGCTTGTTTCCATCCAGAGGTTCAAATATAGACCTTTATTCATTTGTGTTGACAGAGTTCATCAAGATTATCATTATTTGCAGCAGGATGGATAGAGGATAAATGTGTGTCAATCTGATATATCGACTAGGCAGTGAAATTCTAAATGGAGTAACGTGAGAGGTTCAATAGAATATGAGTTGTTTTCTTCTCGTGTGACGATATTAAAAGCCTTGATGTACGGCAACTACTGGAACCTTCGCATTGCTGTTACCTTCAGAGCATAACGAGTGTCTAGGTTTCACCGTTGAACATCTGAAAATATTACAGCATTGCTTAACAATAAAAAACGAATTAACATGCATCTTAACGATGTTGACATACTTGAGGACTTAATTACTTATAGCACATGTGTAATCTATGATATTTTACACCGAAACAATATGGTGTTCCCTTATATATACAGTAATACAGGACGGCATTAAATAACTATCAGCTTGGATGAAATTTTACTTCTCTCTTGATGAGAGAACTGAGTGTGTTGAATCGAAATTGCCGAATAAAATGGTTAGTGTTGCTGAATGGCATTTATACTTACATCCTTTCAAAAGGGTGTTGAATCTTTAGAGCGATATATAGAACCTTACCCAACCTGAATCCTATGTTCTCTGATTAGATGAATTAATATATTTAAAATAAACTTATGTTTTTTTAAGTATTTATATGTTTATTATTTATATTTTTTCTCTTTTCAATGAAAAATTATATGTTATAAACATGAAAACTGTTTACTTCCCTCGTATGTTCCCTTTATTGACTAAGTTGTTAATGATAGGTTTATTCGTGTAGCCGTTTTGTGTGTTAGGTATGTTTATGTTCATAGTTTAGCTGCTTTACAGAGGGTAAACCTTTACGTTGTTTGTCTTTACCCCTTAAAGTATTATGATGTTAGGTACGGTTATGCTAAATTTTTGTGTTAAATATTACTATGTTATGTAAATTTAATACATTGTCATGTTGATGATATGTTTGATAAATTGGTGTGAATGGATTATGTTTTGTGAGCCTTGTTAGTTACTTTTTACTGATGATAAGTTTGGACATTGTTAATGTTAGCAGTTTATCTTGCTTAAGATGTGTCAGGTTTGTCGTTGTATTAATTGTATCTAGGAATGTTATGTTGGCTTTATTAATGTGAAAACTTTGTTACGTTAGCAATACTTTCGCTGGTCTCGCAGATAATTACATAAGGTTTTGGTAAATTTTTTGTTAAATATCACCATGTTAATTGTAAAATTAACAATGTATGTTTAGAGACATGCTTGATCCATGTGTGAATCAGTTACATTTTTGGATGTTAGTTAGTTTACTTTACTTGTTAAGTTTGGACGTTTGTTAATGTTAACAGTTTTATTCGGTGTAAGTTGTGTTACGGTTTGTCTTTGTACATTATTTTCTTAGTTCATTGTTCAGTCATGTAAGCTTTATTGATGTGGAAACCTTTTACGTTAGAGTATATTCGTTGATCAGTTATAATAATTAACCCAAGGTTATGATAAATTTTGCTAAATGTTACTGTGTCGTTGTAAAGATTAACGTTAATATGGTAGAGATATCCTTGAAAATGTGTATGAATAGGTTTACGTTTTGCATGCAGTGTTTAGTTACTTTACCTGGTGTTAGTTTTGGACTTTGTTAATGTAACAGTTTATCCGTTCGGCGTCAGGTTCGTGTTAGTGTTTGTCTTGTACATTATTTCTTAGTTCATGTACGCCATGTTAGCTTTGAATGTGGACACCTTTATTAACGTTAGAGTAATACTCGTTGTCAGTATAATAATAACCAATTTGTTGATAAATCTTTTTGTTAAATATTACATGTTAATATAATTAACATTGTTTATGTTAGTGATTTGCTTGACAAAAGTGTGAAAAGGTGTCTTTGTATGCTATTGTTAGTTACTTTACTGGTGTTAAGGTGTGGAACTTTGTTAACGTTAACAGTTTATCATGTTTACGGCATGGTCAGGTTCTGTCGTTGGTGTATTATATTCATGTTCAGGACTGAATGCCTAAGTAAGCTTTATTATGGGAACACTTTTGTTACGTTAACATATATTGATTGATCTTCGTATAAAGAACGATTTTATGTTATGTTTATCAAAATGATACTCGAAATGTGGACTTGAATCAATAGATCAATAGATCCATGGTTGAAGGATGGACAGGAGGGTGGCTGGATTGTGGTTGATTACTGATTACTGATTATTGTAACGTACATACTTTTAAGTAAAAAATTGACCTTAATCATAGATCATAGATCAATAGATAATAGATCATGATTGAACAGGAGGGTAGGTGGGTGGCTTGATTAACTGATTTACTGATTTAGGTATGTAAAACATGAAATTTAGTAAAAAATTTTATCTTAATCAAATAGATCACTAGATCATAGATCAAATAAATCAATTAGATCAATAGATCAATACCATAAAGGTGGATTGGGCAGGAGTGTAGGTTTGGGTGGTTTGATTTACT
>JABUQX010041653.1:7500-12500 GCA_015478945.1 Trachelipus rathkii
GGCGTCTATCTGCACTTCTCCCATATAATATATATCATATATATATATATATATAATATATATATATATATATATATATAATATATATATATATATATATATATATATATATATATATATATAATATATATATATATATATATATATTAAGGCTAGTTTATAAGTGGTTGACTCCGGGAGCGAAAATCAATAATTAATGTAATCGTTATTTTAATAATTTTAGGGTAAATACAATAAATTTTTGGTAACCTAACTTTAAACTAACCTAACTCTAACCTAACCTAACCTAACCTAACTAACAACCTAACCTAACCAACCTTAACCTAAATTAAACCTAACCTAATGGCTTTTCCGAGAACAACCACTATAAATGTCCATATATAATATATATATATATATAAATTATATATATATATATAATATATTATTATTATATTATATATATATATATTATACAACGCAGTCTAATGACGACAGCTGACAGACGTATATAAGGAGGCGTGAGAGAATTAGGAATTATATATATCTTATAAATATATATATTATATATATATAGGTTGATGTTGATGTTGATGTTACTCAGGGAAGCTCTATAGGGCCTCTTCTCTTTAATGATCTAGATCTGCTTCTCAGTGACATTTGTCTTGTGATGTTTGCAGATTTTTTTTAGACAATGCCACCACTCACGGGCTGGGCCTTTTTCAAAAGGAAAGGGCGAAAAAAAAAATAAAAAAAAAATAAACAAATGGAAAGTAAACCCACTCAGTCCCTTGCCTAAAGCAAATTCCCTCAGTTGGGCGAAGACGTAGGACATAAAGAGAGGAAGTATGAATAATGCAGGGAAAATAGATGAAGGCAAGGAGTCCAACAGATGGGACTAGAAAGAAGGAGGCATCACAACGAAAGATCCTGGAGTCACCAATATTCACACAATATTCATGTGAGAGTAAGGCACATCTTGTGTTACGAGGGCGAAGCATTGGTAGAGGAATGGGAGAGGTCAATTCTCTCTTGCACCTGCCGTTGTAATACCTATAGAAAAGAAATATGGCGCCAATGTCACGTCGCAGAGAAAGAGGGTCAAGGGAGTTAGAAAGTATGTGACCCTTTATAAGCCTCTTAGCCTTAGCTTCAGCCCTATCAAATATCGAAAAGGAGGGTGGAACCGGATCCACCACAAATGTTAGAATAGTATCCCATACAGGGGCGAATAAGACCCTTATAAAACTGGAGTATCTGGGCAGAAGAAAAATTTTCACGCAATCTGAACAGAGTTCCCAGCTTCTTTGAGGCCATTTTAGTAACCGATGTGATATAAGGTCTCCAAAACAATTCACTATATAGAGCGAAGGGGATATGGAAGAAGTTAAGGTTTTCAAAGATGATGAATTTCACAAGATTTGCAGTTACCTACTGAGAAATCCGCGACCAGATGGCAAGTATTGAATCGGAAAGCCTGTAGCGGGAGAGGACAACTCTCAGATACAAATGATGGAGCATATTTGAAATGTAGTGGAGGAATCGAGAATTGAGTCCATCGGTATAAGAGTGACAGAGTAGAGGTGGCAGCTAAGAAGTCGTTGAATGAAAAGTAGGAAATAAAGTTTGAGATTAAACAGAACCCTGCGGACACTCCACAATTAATAAGCGCAAGAGGAGGGAAGAGATTGCACTTGCGGCTCACCAACAAGCAGCTGAAATGCACCGATCGATATATAATATATATATATATATAAATATCTTATATTAATATATATATATATATATAATATATATATATATATATATATATATATATAATATATATATATATAATATATAATGGTGTAAAATAAAAAAATTGGTCTAACCATAATCGCAAAGGACTTCATGATTGGCTCATCGAGAGACGCGCAACTTCGCTGTCGTTTTCGTGTCGAAGAGAATTGTTATCCCGAGCAAAGGTTGTCCAAAAATATACTGCAAGTCGCTCTTCATGATACGAACCTGTTTATATATAATATATATATATATATATATATATAATATATATATATATATCATCGATATATATTATATATAATATTATATATATTATAATTTATAATACCTATATATATTTATATATGATAGATAGTACTGTATTTATATATATATATATTATTATATATATATAATTAATCTAATTATTATATATATATTATATATATATATATCTATATAATATATATAATATTAATATATATATATCATATATATCTTCTTCTTTTCTTTAATCTACCTTCTATTTTCCCTCCGAAGAATGGGAGTAAGGTGCGTGACGAGCATCGGAAAAGAAAAGCAAGTAGAAGACATGACAAAAGTCGAAAAGAAAGCCCAGCTTACCGCCCCCTTACCATTAATCCATTAATCTAGTGAGAACTCGTCGCCAGTGCAGAAACTCCACCCTAACAGCTTCATGGGACGCGACGGACCCTCACTATGGTAGATCGTCAATGTAAGGGTCATCCCTTGTCCCATGTGGGCCACAATACCCCCCTCACAATCCCCCGCCATTCACTCCTGTATACACCTTTCTTCTCGCTCTGCCAAACTCAACATTTCTCTCCTTCAAACATTCGTTTACTGACTCAATCCACTTTTTCTTCGGTTCCCAGCCGGTCCATTCCCAACACACGTCGCCACTATACACCGCTTACCAACCGACTATCATTCATCTCAATGTAACCAAACCATCTCAACATTACTTTCATTTATTATTCAATCATTTACCCCTTTCTTCACACCCACACAACTCTCTAATAAGTTCATTCTAATCTTATCACACCTAGCACACCCTAAGATTGTCCCTATATACATCTATAATATATATATCTATATATATAATAATATATATCTATATATAAAAGTATATATATATATTAAATATAATCTATATATATATATCTATATATATATAATATAGTGGGGGCATATATATATAATGTTATGTATATATAATTTATATATATATATATATATATATATATAATATATATAATATATATATATATATATATATATATATATATATTATATATCTTATATATATATATTATACTATGTATATATATATATATATATTATATAATATATAATATTATATAATATTATAATATATATATATATATATATATCTATTATATATATATATATATTGTATATTTGTGTGTGTGTGGCGCGCGCAGTGATGTGTTCTCGTATTTCTGATTTGGGGTCTTAGAATTTTCTACCTGATGTCTCAAGCTTTCCTGTCAATCAACATCTAAATTCATCTCTTCTTTATATCTGTCTCCAAACTTAACTTAATATCCTAAATTCTTCTACTACTTTAACTCCAAATTAGAACACATCCTCCTTCACTTTTCCCTGAAATCATCGTTCTTGTTGATTTCAACGTTTCCAACAGCCAATGGTTCTCCTTTAATACTCAAGATATAGCTGGTGAACTTGTTTATCACTTTTCTATCTTTTCTATCCAGAATGACCTCGAGCAGTTGGTTCAGCTCCCAATTCGTATGCTTAATCGTCTTGGATCCTTTTCCTAACTTTTAGTCCTTCTCCTTATTCTGTTAAACCTTTTTTTCCTCTGGGTTCCTCCGATATCCTTCTTATATCTGTACCCTGTTATATTTCTTCCAGTCTTCCACAGAAATGCCCCCAAATGTCGGTGCTGCTAAGTGGTCGGAAGTGCGGTCGTACTTCTTTTATTTTCTAAGGAATAAGTACTGTTCCCTTGGTAGGGGTTCCCCGGAGTGTGCTGAAAATATTACCGAAATGAATCTTCTCTAGCACGGAGGCGTATATTTGATACTCTTTCCCATCAACTAAAGCAAACAAACTTTGTTCTCGTTTTATCCGCCAGAGGGACGCTGCCTTCAGGAATTAAAATCGTCTTCAAACTCCTGAAGCTCCAGCACTTTTTATTTCATCCCGGAATCTTGGCACTGAAATCTCTTTTCTTCTTATAAAATGCAAAAACCTTTCCGGATCATCTTATTACTCATGTCCTTGCTGAAATTTTGCAAAAAAAATGTCAACTGTAACTTTTCTCTTCCTCTTTCCCTCCTCTAGTATCTTCCGACGGCGCACCTGCCGTTTACCTGCTGATAAAGCTGAACTCTTCGCTCAAAGCTTTGTCTGTAATTCCACCGTAGACGATTTCGGTGATATTTCTTCTCCTCCAACTCATTTAAGACTAACATTGCAATTTCTTATAATTTGTTATTTCTGCTCTCTATGTTATTTCTTATCTTTCTGAGCTGAACACAAAGAAGGCGCAAGGTTCTGATGGTATTCCTCCTGTGTTTCTAAAAAATTGTTCTTTCGAGCTTGCATCTTTTCTTGGTAAACTATTTTGTCTCTCTCTTTGCACTTCGACCTTCTCTTCCTGCTGGAAATGTGCGCTCATGAAGGTCTTGGCCGAAAATGGGGACCCCTCTCAACCTTCCAGCCATAGTCAAATCGCTCTATCCTCCGTTCTTCCTGAAGTTTAAATTTACAATTAACAGGAAGATTTGGAAACATCTTAATATTTCAAACCTTATCTCAGATCGCCAGAGAATGGCATTCGTAAGAAACGCCCCACTGCTGATCATCTTTCCCTCTTCCCTGATTCTTGGTCCTCTGTTCTAGGGTATATCAGGGAATCTTTTACTATAAGCATTCGATATGGTGCTGCACAAAGTTTTTATTTTTAAACTTTTTCACTTTCGGTATCTATCTACTCTCTGAGTCCTTCTCTCCGATTTTCTTTTCGATCTTTCTATGGCAGCTATTTAAGATGTCCACCGTTCATCCTTTAAATCTATTAATAGTGGTGTTCCTCAAGGTTTTGTTCCATCCCCAACTCTTTTTATACTTTTCATTAATGACCTTGTCTCTATCTCTTCGTCTCCTATCCACTATTATGCCGATGACTCCATCCTTCATTATTCCTTCCAATTTGGGAGTCGAGCCAATCAACAGCAATTAAGGAATGC